>JAPYZO010003414.1:0-12712 GCA_030522905.1 Torymus flavipes
TTGAACGATTGTAAAATCCAAAATTTTATTAAACCAAGCATAGTTAAATACATTGTAAAAATCATGCTCATACTTCGAAGTCATTCCAAAAGTAACCATCAACAATTTTGGTCGTGTGTGTTTATTTGATAATAGTACTAAAAAATCAATAATAGTTTTTATTTCGTGGAAGGAATCCATATGCTCAGTTTTCTCTTTGTATAATATTATATAAAATGAACTACTTTGGCGATTTGTCAGAGACAAAGTAGGAGACGACAATATAGTTTCATTGCACATATTAGGTTTACTGAAGTTGAAAATTACTAATGGCATTCTTTCCACTAATTGTTCGATTACAGAATCTTGTTCTCGAGTGGTATCAGATATTTTGATATTGTAATAAAACAATGTTATTTCGTAAATTGTCATATCTCTTAGTGCTTTATCTATAATTATGTTTAAGCAATTTTTATACAATACGTTTGATGTAGTATAAATATTGTATGATAGTAATACTAGGAAAAGTTGAAGGACTAATCGTGTGTAATACATTGTGGTTCGCAGATACAAAGTGAACGACTGACTAATAAAAGGGAGGCATATAAAGAATACGAAATATTTTGTTTTCGAAAATCAATAGAAAAGTCCATTTTAGAGACAAAACTCAAATTATACATCCACAATTCCTGTCAATGTAAATACGTAGTACTTTACAATTTTCCAATTTAAAATTTAATACTTTTCTTTAAAAGCGCTTCCATACTAATTTTTAAAACTCATAGAAGCAAAATTACATGTATTTTATTTATACGTTTTCGAAAATATTTTAATTCTATGTTAAAAATTATAAAAACAATTATCATCATAAAAATAAAAATTACATCATTTCAAGGCTCAATTCCGATACTTTTCCAAAACTTTTTATCTGCAAAATTATCTGTAATTCGCGAAGTAAAATTTTTTGGTCCAGCAATGTGCAGGTAATTTAATAATTTAGATGAATAATTCACTTTTACCCAATTATCCAAGTTTGATTCTCTGTAATAAAAGTAAATTGACGTAAGATTATGGTTTAATGTTATTGTTTTTCTATAATTTATTTTTCACTTACTTTATGCTAGCAATTGAGTACCAAAGATCCAATACATCTGCTAACATTACGCGATCTTCCTTCGTACTAACAGGACTAGTAAATTTATTTTCCAGAACAAAATTTACATCATCAGTATGACACACTCCTAGAAACACAATTAACGACAGCATAATTTAATATCCTTTAAACCTGAAAGTACAAAAAGTGAAATAAATACCGAAATTGTTAGCAGCACCAAGAAAGTAGTCACAGATACCCTGCGCAGCTTTGTAGCTATAATAGTAAAATCGAACTGGACTTTGATTGGCTTTGGCTTGTAATTTAGTTGCTTTTTCCGCATGAGCAAGAATGATTCTGTCGCCTAGCAGCCGTACGAAGTCTCTTAATGATTCTTTACTGATAGGTTTGTCTCCCAAGTAATGTTTCTTCACTTTTTTGGCTATGTCAGCGTACTTTTCGTTTGGAATTTCATCAGCATATCCAAGAACGGAAGGAGCCAAACTTCCCCAATTTTCGTCGATGTAAGTCATAGCTGTGTCGTTTGAAGTATAACCTGTGAAGTTAAAAAAAAAGTTTGTGTCTTTATCGAAAGTGTTTATAGGTAGAATCTTGCAATTATTTACCTCCCACAAAATAAAGTCCTTCTTCACTTACAACACCAGCGGTCCAAGGTGCATCATAAATTTTTCCGTCCTCAAGGTACTCTATGGGAGCTCTATTGATAAAGTAATTTTTTGAAGTTCTTTCAATTACTGGTTTAAATGACGTTCCATTGATACCGAATATATTCTGCTGGGATGCCTAAAAATATCAACATTAAATCAAAATTATTTTTTATACCCCTAGTTATTTTTAAATTTACCATTAACTTAGCGTATGAAGTGCTTAGTTCAGCAAATGTTTTTGTCTTTAAACAATTTAACAGTTGCTGCGAATTTTCCGATGGACAATTTGTGACTTCGGCAAATTTTTTCATGGAAGCAGATCCATCTTTGTCATATGCACCAAACCCTAGTGCAGTACCACTAGAGGATACTCCATTTTGAAACAAACCACTACTTAGGGGTGACATGTAATGCAGATGCACGCTTACTCCACCAGCACTATTTCCCAATAAAGTGATTTTTTTTTTATCTCCTCCAAAGTTTTGAATATTGTTGTACACCCATCGCAAAGCAGCATTCTGGTCTTTCAAACCCATGTTTCCGGATATCACGTCATCTCCAGTACTAAAGTCAAAAAATTTTCCATGAGATATTTTTATTATGTATTTCGAATAATAAATAAAATTAAAGTACCTTAAAAATCCAAACGGACCGATTCTATAATTGAAAGTTACCAGTACAACATCTCTGTCCATGATGTACTTAGCTTTAGTATCAGTACCGGCTCCCCACTGGTAAGCTCCACCGTAGATATAAAATATAACCGGAAGTAACGGAGTGCTATGATGACGAGGTGTGTAGACATTCAGGTAGAGACAGTCTTCATTACCTATGATGATTTTTTTTCCTAGATCGTATTGCGGACATATACTTGGCTCTTTCATAGCGTCGATTTCATGGTTATAAGTCTTGACAGGTTGAGGTGGCTAAAATTGTATAAATTCCTTTATCAGACAAGGAACAAAGTTTAAAAAATATTGTAAGAAGATGGATCTATAATTTAAATAGTTGAAATAAAATAGATATGTTCTTTTTATATAAAAAATGATAGCTATTTTTAAGTACAAAGAAAATAATCACCTCTTTTTTGAATGAATGCATAAACTTAAATACAGAAGATAAATTCTATATTATTTAGATTACCTGAAATCTAAGTTCTCCTGTAGGTGGTTTAGCAAACGGAATGCCCTCGTATGCTTCATAGTTACGGCCATTGTAAGATACATTGTAAAACCCTTTGACTTTTCCAAGTTGTGTGGTTACTCGTGGACAACATTCTTCAGCACACAGAGTTGTCGTTATAATAAATGCACTTATTAAATACTGAACAACAATTCTCTTCATTTTAGCTGGATTCTAAATTGTAAACTAACTTATTCTTAACAAACTTAAACTTAAACCGCAACTGAAACACAACAGTATGCTCGCTACTATGTTTTATCTATTACGAAGTCGAAGAAATTTCCTTGTTTACAGATAAGTCTTTTTATGATTCATATTATCAAGTGCCTCATTATAAATTCAGATTTCCCTATAATTTTAAATATTTGCAGAGTTGGTGCCGTACGCATAAATAATTAATAAAATTAGAGTTTTCAGTTTTTATAGATTATAATTGCGTTATTTTAAAAGCATACAAAAATAATACGTTAACATTTAATTTATTCCAATAAAATTGTTTTATGAGTTAAGTCAATAAAAAGTTCGATGCAAACGGCGCTATTAAAATTAATTCATGACTTAGTCAGTACTTTAGATTTTACAATCAACTTTACCTTATAGCTAACTACATTTGTTTGAAAGTTATTTCACGAAATTGAAAAATATCTACTTGTGGATATAGAAATATTGAAGAACTAAAATTCGAAAGTTATTTATAGGACATTACGATACATGTGACCTAAGTAGCACTTTTTGCACGGCGTGAAGTTAGGGCCCGAGCGCAGCGAGGGTCCTAATCAGGCCGTGCAGAGTTCTCCTTAGGTCACAAGTATCGTATAATATTTTATAGCACTGTGTGATCTAAGTCCGCACTTAGGTCACAGATAGGCGTGACCTAAGTGCGGGCTTAGGTCACACAGTGCTATAAAATTATTAAAATATTAAAAAATTTAACAGTTCAAGGCCCTCATAATATATGTCATGCTAACATATCAGTCAACGCCTCATTGATTTATGGGAAGCATATAATCATACATAGGCATGAGAGAAACATAACTTTTCTCAATATTTCTTAACATTGTTGGTCCCAAAACTTTATTTTAATATTCTAAAAACTTTTGTTCAAAGAACTATCGTTTAAAATATAAAAATACATTTAAAAATTGCACAGTAAACAATATAATTTATTTTTTATTGATCAAAGGTAAAAGTAAGAATACATGTTTATAATTTTTACATTTGCTAATATTCTAATCTCATGAAGAAATGCATAAATAATCATTCTTAGAGAAAATAAATTACTTAATACTAAGGATAATTGAGTCCAATACTTTTCCAAAACTTCTTGTCCGCAAAATTATCCGTACTGCGTGAAGTAAAATTTTTGGTCCGCCAATCTACAGGTAATTTAATAATTTAGACGAATCATTCAATTTAGATTCCCTTTAATTAAAATACATATACGGAAAAGTTTCAGTTAACTAGCATCTTATACATTCACTTCATTCTCACTTTATACTCGCGATTGAGTACCAAAGATCCAACACATCATCTAACATCGCGCGATCTTTTTCCGTACTAATAGGATTAATGGATGGATTTTCAAAAACAAACATTACGTCATCGCTGTGGCATACACCTGAAAGTAAAACCATAAATGTCAACATGACTCGGTAATCTTAACTTTAAGTACGGAAAAAAAATACCGAAATTGTTCGCGGCGCCAAGAAACGCGTCACAAACACGTTGCACAGCTTTGTAGCTGTAGTAATAAAATCTAACTGGACTTTGATTCGCTTTGGCCTGTAATTTCGCTGCTCTTTCCGCGTAAGCAAGGATGACTCTGTCGCTTAGCAGACGCGCAAACTGTCTCAAGGATTCTTTGCCAATGTGTTTATCACCCAAGTAATGCTTTATCGCTTTATCAGTTATTTCGGCGTACCGCTTCTTTGGAACTTCGTCGGCATATAAAAGTACATACGGTGCCATACTTCCCCAATGTTAATCGATGGAAGACATAATTGTGTCGTTTGCCACGTAACCTGAAAATATAAAAAATAAATAAATTGATCATCACCCTAGTATTTCTTTCCTTTACTTTATCTTCTATTACCTGCCGCATAGTAAAGTCCTTCTTCACTCACAACGCCAGTGATCCAAGGCGCATCATAAATCTGTCCACTCTCGAGATACTCCAACGGAGCTTTGTTAATAAAGTAATTCTTCGAACTTTTTTCAACTACCGGCCCAAATAGTGTTCCGTTAACATAGAATATACTATTACCGGCTTCCTAAAATGTCAACTCTATATCAAACCAAGCTTCTAATACGGTTATTTTTAAACGTACCATTACATCACTGTATGCAGTGCTTAGTTGCTCAAAGGACTTGGATTTCAAACATTTTAAAATTTGTCGCGTGTTCTCGTGTGGACAATTCGACGCGTTGGTAAACTTTTGTAAGGGTTCAGAACCATGCAGGTTATAGGCTCTGGTAAGTAATGCTGTGCTACTGGAGGAATAACCATTTTGAAACAGACCCGCGCTAAGAGGCGACATGTAGTGAAGTTGCACGCTTACTCCACCGGCACTATTTCCCATTATAGTTATCTTTTTGGGATCTCCTCCAAAGAATTGAATGTTGTTGTTTACCCATCGCAAAGCAAGCGTTTGGTCTTTTAAACCCATGTTTCCGGATATCACCTCATCTCTAGTACTAAAATGTAAAAGATATTCATTACAAGCTTTAATAATTTCAAATACTGCAAGAGAATCATGTACCTTAAAAATCCAGAAGGACCTAGCCTATAATTTAAGGTAACCAGAATGACATCTCTATCCATGATGTACTTAGCTCTAGTTACTGTACCTGATCCCCACTGGAAAGCTCCACCAAAGATATAAAATATGAACGAAAGTGGGGCCAACAATTTCTTTCTGACGAGGTGTGTAAACATTGAGGTAGAGGCAGTCTTCATTACCTATGACAACTTTGTTCTCAAGATCGTATTGAGGACATATATTTGGCTTTTTCGTAGCGTCGATTTCATGGTCGTAAACATCTACAGGTTGAGGTGGCTGAAATTTTATGAAATCACGTTTAAAATAAAAAAGAGCACAACATTTAATAAAATGTATTGTAAAAAGTTGAAACTTCAATTTACATAATGGAACAAAACAATTATCATGCTTTAATAGTATAAAAAAGACATTTACAAATAAATACACAAAATAAATTATTACCTCTACCTATACCTCTTCCTCTATCTCTATCTCTATGACTGGATAATTTTGAATACAAAAAATAAATTCTACACTATTTAGGTTACCTGAAATCTAAGCTCTCCTGTAGGTAGCTTTGCAAACGGAATCCCTTCATACGCTTCATATTTGCGACCTTTGTAAGACTGTAAAACATTGTAACATTGTAAAACCCTTTTACTTTTCCAAGCTGCGTTGTTACTAGTGGACCACATTCTTCAGCACACAGAGTTGTGGTTATAATAAATGCACTTATTAAATACTGAACAACAATTCTCTTCATTGTCGTTCTATTCTAAATTGAAAACTAAAGTATTCTTAATAAACGTAAACTTAATTAATACGCAACAGTATGCTCGCTACTATGTTTTATCTGTTACGAGGTCGAAGAGGTTTCCTTGTTGACAGATAAAACGTTTTATGATTCAGATTATTAAGTGTCCGATTATAATATAATAAATTCGAATTTCTATATAATCTTAAATATAGGCATGAGAGTTGGACATTTACTCATTAAAAATTAATAAAATTATAGTTTTCAGATTTTATGGATTATAATTAAGTTGTTTTAAAAGCATATAAAAATAATACGTTAACATTTATTTATTGTAAAGCTGAAATTTCAATAAATTTTTAAAATTTGAGTTATTCCAATAAAATTGTTTTATGAGTTAAGGCAATAAAAAGTTCGATGCAAACAGCGCTATTAAAATTCATGACTTAGTAAGTAGTTTAGATTCTACAGTAAACTTTAACTTAATAACACAAAAGATATTATAGCTATCTAACATTTGCTTCAAAGTTATTCAACTGAATTGAAAAATATTTACTTGTGCATATAGAAATATCGAAAAACTAAAATTTGAAAGTTATTTAAATTATTAAAATATTAAAAAGTTTGTTGATACTCCGTGCGTAAAGTACTACTTTTTCACACACTTAGATTTTCAAACGTGCGCTAGAATAGCACTTTACGCACGTTGTGTCAAAAATAGTGACTGTCACCCTCACTTCGCTTGGGCGAAAAAATCACACGCGTGACAAAATCATTTTTATCACACTAGTATCGAAAAATACTATGATTCAAAGAACCATCGTTTTAAAAGGAGTATAGAAACACATGTAAAAAATTGAACAGTAAACAATATATGTACAAAATTAACAAACATTTATTTTTCGTTGATCAAAGATCGATTACATGTTTATACTTTATGCATCTTCTTAAATATTCTAATTTTACGAAAAAATTCAGATAATCATTCTTGCAGAAAATAAATAACTGAATACTAAGGATTGAGTCCAATACTTTTCCAAAACTTCTTGTCCGCAAAATTATTTGCACTGCGTGAGGTAAAATTTTTTGGTCCACCAATCTCCAGGTAATTTAATAATTTGGACGAATGATTCACTTTGACCCAATCGTTCAATTTAGATTCTCTGTAATTAAAATACATATAAGGAAAAATTTCATTTAACTATTATAATCTTATTAACAAACATCTTATACATTCACTTCATACTCACTTTATACTCGCAATGGAGTACCAAAGATCCAGCACATCATCTAACATCGCGCGATCTCGCTTCGTACTAACAGGATTAATGGTTGGATTTTCGAAAACAAACATTACATCATCAGTGTGACACACACCTGAAAGTAAAACAATGAATGGCAACATGACTCGGTCATCTTAAAAATTTTAAGTACGGGAAAAAAATAAATACCGAAGTTGTTCGCCGCGCCAAGGAAAGCGTCGCAAACACGTTGCGAAGCTTTGTAGCTGTAGTAATAAAATCTAACTGGGCTTCGATTCGCTTTGGCCTGTAATTTCGCTGCTCTTTCCGCGTGAGCAAGGATGATTCGGTCGGTTAGCAGACGCGCGAACTCTCTCAAGGATTCTTTCCCAATATGTTTATCACCCAAGTAATGCTTTATCGCTTTATCAGCTATTTCAGCGTACCGCTTCTTTGGAACTTCGTCGGAATATAAGAGTACATACGGTGCCATACTTTCCCAATGTTCATCTATGTAAGTCATAATTGTGTCGTTTGCGACATAATCTGAAAATATAAAAAATAAATAAATTGATCTTCACCCTGGAACTTGTTTCCTTTATTTTATCTTCTATTACCTGCCACAAAGTAAAGTCCTTCTTCACTCACAACACCAGTGATCCAAGGCGCATCATACATTTGTCCATTCTCGAGATACTCCAACGGAGCTTTATTAATAAAGTAATTCTTCGAACTTTTTTCAACTACGGGCAAAAATGCCGTTCCATTTACATCGAATATACTATTTCCGGCTTCCTGAAATGTAAACCCAATATCCCAATATCAAAATAAGTTTCTAGTAAGGTTATTTTTAAACGTACCATTACATCACCATACGCAGTGCCTAATTGTTCAAAGGACTTGGACTTCAAACATTCTAAAAGTTGTCGCGTGTCCTCGTGTGGACAATTTGACGCATTGGCAAACTTCTTCAAAGGTACAGAACCATCCAGATCAAAGGCACTTGTAAGTAATGCTGTACCACTTGACGAATATCCACTTTGAAACAGACCCGCGCTCAGAGGTGACATGTAATGCAGATGCACGCTTACGCCGCCAGCACTATTGCCCATTATGGTTACCTTCTTGGGATCTCCCCCAAAGAATCGAATGTTGTTGTTTACCCATCGCAATGCTAGGGTTTGGTCCTTCAAACCCATGTTTCCAGATATCACCTCATCTCTAGAGCTAAAAAACACGAATTTATTTATTAGAAGCTTTTATATATTTCAAATACTATATGAAAATCATGTACCTTAAAAATCCAAAAGGCCCTAGCCTATAATTCAAGGTAACCAGAATGACATCTCTATCCATGATGTACTTAGCTCTAGTTTCCGTACCCGATCCCCACTGGAAAGCTCCACCGAAGATATAAAATATGACCGGAAGTGGGGCCGTTCCTTTTCGACGAGGTGTGTAGACATTCAGGTAGAGACAGTCTTCATTACCAATAACAACTTTGTTCTCCAGATCGTATTGCGGGCATATATTTGGCTCTTTCGTAGCGTCGATTTCATGGTCGTAAACATCTACAGGTTGAGGTGGCTAAAATTTTATAAAATCGTGTAGATAGAAAAGAAAACAAAATTTAAAATGTATTGTAAGAATTAGTTGAAACTTTCATTTTCGAAGTGAAAACAAAATAATTATCATGCTTTGATAGTAAAAAATATGACATTAAACAAATAAATTATAACTTCTATTTCAAATAACAGGATAACAAATAAATTTATTACTATTTAGGTTACCTGAAATCTAAGCTCTCCTGTAGGTGGCTTTGCAAACGGAATACCCTCGTACGCTTCATATTTGCGACCTTTGTAAGATACATTGTAAAATCCTTTTACTTTTCCAAGCTGTGTGGTAACTCTTGGAGAACATTCTTCAGCACATAGAGTTGTCGTTATAATAAATGCACTTATCAAATACTGTACTAAAATCCTCTTCATTGTAGCTATTCAGTAAAATTAGAAACTATGTTATTCTTACTTAACAAACTAAACTTTAATGTACAACTGACATATAAGCATATGCTCGCTAGTGTTTTATCGGTTTTACCAGGTTTCAGAAATTTCCTTGTTCCAATACAGATAAGACTTTATGATTCAGACTATTACATATAAGCGTTTCATTGTAAATTCAGATTTCCTTGTTATTTTAAAATATCTCAGAACTGCCGATGCGGTTGTTTGATATCTGTATACAATTATACTTTTTCCTTGTTGTTATACATTCTATATTTTATTTTTGTTATTATAACAAATAACTTTTTTGGAATTCTCAAATATTTTTTACTTACAGCTAAAATTTAAATAGTCGAGTTTATACATCGATAGAAAACGATAATATGCTTTATTACTTTATAGTTATTGACTATGAAAAACAATCTGACATTAACAGTTACCTCATGACTACACTTACTAAGTACGAGTATATATAAATATACGTATGTATTTTTCAAAGATTTCCCGCACTTACCCTGACCTTTCCAAGTATAATAATTCTTTCACTGCATTCGAAACAGTTACATTTCCTATTTTTAACGCCCCAGACACCTGAAAAAACAACGATAGCACATTACATTACAGCCATCGTAAAAATCCAAATAATTCAGTATATAATTTTATCTCCCCCTTAACGAACAAAAAAGAATGAATCGTGCATCTCATCCGCGCGCATCACAGGAATGTCGATGCCGCGAGGCTTCGCCGGCTCTTGGATTGACATAAACGACGACTCACCTGTGTGATGCGCGCTCTGTCTCGCTGTCTCTTGATCCGCCCTTGAGACTCTTCTCTCTCTTCCCCTTTGTTTTCCCTTTTTGCGATGTCCATGCCGATTGCGCGTGACGCGCTGTGTAATCTCGGCGAATGGATTAATTTGAGAGCGACGGAGGAAAAAATTCCCTATAGCTCCAATAGGACCATCGAGACGCGCGAAAAAGCGCATATCGCATATAGAGATATCACACGATGAGACTATGTGTATTTACCAACATTATAACAATTGGAATAGAATATATTATTGCACAACGAAACAATTAACATATATACACTCTCAAAACTTTCTCGCAGCTACATCTGATGATATAATCGCGGCAAATTTGATCGGTTCAAAACTTCGCTCAAGGGTTCTTGGATTATTCGCGAGATCTGTCCGGCGTACACAGAAAGTGACAAGCGCTTAATTGTGTCATTTAACATCGGCCATTATCCGGTCATCTCTTGCGCAACGTAGCGATCCAATTAATTATCTCTCTCTCTCTCTCTGTCTCGGGAAAAATCGGTTACAAACAGACGTCAATGTAAATCGTTACGATATATTAATATAACGCCGTTACGTGAGCGTTTTCGCACGGCATGAGGGGAACGCGGAGACCGAAAAAATCGTAGGAAACTATTATCCGCACGTGAGTGTGTGTATACGTCGCCGAAAGGCAGGCGGAAACGTCAGGCGCGATATCCGCGATTGATCCCCATAGCGTGCGTGTGATGTGCGCGCGAACTCGTGGATATTCAATTTAACACATTTTTCCGTTATTAGACAGACGCAACAGGTGGGAATTTTTCCGGTCGAGCTCATGGACACGCGTGAGAACGAATATATATACATATTATTTTTTAAAGCTTATAGCTTAGGTTCAAACACACAATATAGGCTCCACTGACCTACTGCGACGACCTCAGCCCACGATGACGACCAAATAACTTCTTCTCTGTATCCTCGAAAACTTAAAACTCCTTCCGAAATCCGCTCACGTTCGCGCGGCTGCTTACTCGCGGGAATTCCGCGAACGAACGGCGAGGCGCGCCGACTGGCGCCTGCCCCGTTGACGCGACTCGTTAGCAGGCGAGAGCCGAATAAAAAACACGCGTGTATTTACCGACCGCGAGCTGATGATTTTACGAGAGGGTAACTCGCCGTGCTAATCAGCATTTTTTTTTTTCAAGACACCGCAGGATATTAATGCTAAAAGAGTTTAGAACGCGCGCGACATGGGTTGGTTTTTACTGCAAATATAACACCGCCCGTTTATTATTGCCTTGTTTGCTCCGTCTTTGCTAACACTTATATCGCACTTTCCCCGTACAGAAATAATAAACGTCGCGATGTATCTTAATTATTCATGAATGTCTCGCTGTTATCATTATTATTGTTGAAAATCGCGCGCCCTTCAAAACTCCAACCCCCTCCGCGCACCGAATCCCCATTGAGTAATGATCGCGAGTATAGAGCCCCCCCCCCCCTGAAATTACGCACGATGCTATCGCGCGCGGGCTGCAGCATGCTGCACAGCGACATATCGCGCGGTGCTCCCGGCGTACGCGCGCTATCGCTCGGATTGATCGGCGAGTGTGTATATACTGGGTGTGCCAAGGGTACATCTGTATATGGGAGTGTTGGGCGAGGAGTAGGAATGTGTTTTTCGAATTTAAAAAGGTGGAAATTCGTATGAACGGTGAGGAGATTTGGAAAGAATGAAGATGAGAAAGATTAGGATGAGTAAACAATTTTTAAATGCGAGATATTTAGTGTATGATAAATCGAGGATGAAGCATCCTAAGCTAAAAGTTGCTAAAACTCGATTGTCGTGAGAAGTTCGCGCTCGCAATGTTCTGTGTGTATTTTGGTATAGAGGTATCCGAGCGACTTCAGATTCTTAGGTAAATTTTTTTCTCATTAAATGTTTATCATCATACTGATAAATGCTTGAAAGACATAAGAGGACTATATATAATTACTAAAGTTCTCATTCATAAAGAGTACAAGAGTATCGGTAAGTGTAACAATGGCCATCCATATCAAAGCGAAACCCGAAGTCTGACACTTATTTACAAACCATGCATATACGAAAATCCACCCTGCCAACAGAATAAAAAATTTCCCCACCGTATATACTTTTCGATCACCCGGTATACACCGAGCCCTTCCTCGGGCTCTCTTCGCGCATCAGCCGCAAAAATCGCACGTATATATATATATATATATATATA
>JAPYZO010003415.1:0-12709 GCA_030522905.1 Torymus flavipes
TTTTCCAACACGTCATTTTGTAGATATTTTTAATACCTATAAGCTCATATTTTTTATTTTTTGATATCTCTAACATAGTCTTCATAAAAGCTAAAAAACAAAATTTCGCACATTGTTTATTTATTTTAACAACTTTTGCAAATATTTTAGTCGTTAAAATTATTTTTCCTTTGTTCCTTACATCTTCCACAAGAACATCCCGCGATCAAATTTCCTCATTAAATTATTCCTCGCAAAAAAACTATTTCGACTGGACTATATTTGATACACGTAAATGCAATGAAATAAGTATAAATTCAATTCTTGATGATCCCCGGGAAGAGCTTCTTTACGATATACAACTTGAGGGTTTAAACGTAAAGACAACACGATGTCCGGAAATGAATATTCTTCTCGAAAATATAAAAGTAAAAGCCTTGATTGATACAGGTAGTGAAGTTTCCTGCATATCTGAAGAGTTCTATCTTTTACATAAAGAGATCCTCTCTACGCGTCCGACGTAACCAATTAGCGGGAAAATTATAAAGGGAGCCACTGGAGTTTAATCCACACGCTTAAAATTTAAAATTTTATTATGAACTAAAATATCCAAAAACTAAATTAATATTCATTGTAGTACCAAAATTAGTAAAAAATTGTATTTTGGGATATGATAGCCAGAAAGTACTTAATATGTTAATAATCTCAAGGGAAGAAGAAATACTCTTCACAATAAATGAGCAATACGCTCAAATTTCTTATCAAGAGACAAAGCTAAACTGACAAGAGTACACGTCTCTTGAAATAGAAGAATCATATGAAAACTACTGCATAAGTGCGGAGACATATGAAAATGAAAATCATGATTACGCTATTTCGTATCACATTTCCCTCAAGGAGATTGACGAAAAAATCAGATCAAGCGAAAACGAAACAATTCCCGAAGGGAAACATTAAAAAGTTTAATAATAAAAAATAAAGAGATATTTCAGAAACGCCCTGGTTTATTGACTAATTTTATAATTCTCATGTATTCATTAAAATTAAAAGATGATTTGCCATTCTTTTCTAAACCCTATCCGATTCCCATAAACTATAAAGAAAAAGTAAAACAAGAGATTGACAGATGGTTGAAGCTTGGAATAATAAGGCGTTCGACCAGTCTTTATATAAACCCGTTAGTTGTCGTAATAAAAAAAGACAAATCAGTTCATTTGCGCCTAGACGCACGAAAACTAAATGAAAAATTAATAGATCATTATGTATCACCACCGGAAGTAGAGGAAGTCTTTTTGAGGTGTAAAGATGTAAAATTTAGGTCTAGTTTTGATCTAACTAGTAGTTTTGACCAAGTTAAAATTTCCGCCCGAAGCAAAAAATTCACTGCATTTGTGTGCGATAATAAAATATATGAATTAAATGTAGTACCCTTCGGTATTAATATAAGTAGCGCGGCCTTAATCCGAGGTTAAGATTTAGCTGTATCAGTCCTGGAATATTTTCCTATTACATTTGTAGACGATTTATTATGCCTATCAAATAATTTGAAACCAATTTGAGAAACCACAATTACTGTTTGACTGCCTCGCATGAAACAATTTACGGTTAAATTTCAAAAAATCAAATTTTCCAAAAAACGAAATTAATTTTTTGCGCCATATTGTCTCCTGAGGGGCTAAAGCCTGAATCGAAAAAATTAAAACGATTAAACACTTTAGAAAGCCTAGGAACATGAGACAACTCCAGGCATTCCTGGGTTTTGTAAACTTTCACACGAAGTATGCAAGAAGTGAATAGTTATTCAGCTGAAACTATACCTCTGATTAGGTTATGGAAAAAGGATAAAAAGTATGAATGAACGGACGAACCCGAAAAGGCATTTCACAAAATAATAAATCTCTTTGATGAAAACATAATTCTAAGTGTTTATGTCGATCCTGGACGCCTCTTCATACTTACAACCGACGCTATGGACCATGCGATCGCCGCAGTATTGTCACAAATGAATGACCAAAACGAGTAACAAATAATAACTTTTATAAACCAAATCTTAAAGGGAAACGAATGCTTATATTTCATCACGAAAAAGAAAATGCTTGCGATAGTCTGGGCCTTAAGCCGTCTAAACACGTATGTGCGGGGAGCACCAAAGATAATTCTACGAACGGACCACGAGGCTCTCAGCTTTCTGACGAGCTGAAAGTTTAATAATGTAAGACTGAGAAGGTGGAACCTCGCGATCCAAGATTTACATATATAGCCTGAGCATTTACCGGGGCGAAAAAATACGGTTGCGGATTATCTCAGTAGAAAAATAAATGATCTACCGGAAAACATGGGTAAAGATAGCGAAATTATAATAGCCACTCTATTAAAGAAACCCAGTAAAAAATTAACGAAAAACTTTAAAAATTTGAAAATTTTACAAGTGGACGACCCGCAGTTAAAAGCCATAATCGATATGTTAAAGACCGATGAAAATTTAAAAAAGCGATATAACATTCAATATAACTTTCCTTGATATACATAAAATTATAAAACTAAAGTCCATTTAGTTTCTCTTTACAAAAAGCATCAAAACACGAAGCAGAATCACACGAACGTGTCTGTTACGAAATCCATCGCCATGGAGATACATCGCGTAACCGGGACGCAGACCGAGAGATGTGGATTATGCGATGTGGCTACCGACGGGTACGGTGCCACATGGTACCCGTTGAGTATCGAGTGCACCCGATTTATAAGGCCAAGTAAAGAGCCGTGGATCTCAGGGGAGGGGGTTGTGTCCGGAAACATCGGCATTATGGCCGATTGTGGATATGCCACGAGACCGATCACCTGCACCACATTCTCCACGCAATCCACCACGTCTGCCACCATCATCACCCGCACAAAGTCCAGTTAATGTGCCAGGCGAAGGACAGCCTGAGACCCCCGTCGTTCCACTCCGAACATGGAGGCCTACACCACTAACGGTGAGCGGTCACGTGCACGAGGAATACGTCCCTATCCCCATAATGCCAGCCACGACACCGCCACCCGTCTATTGTAATATGGTCACAAAACGATACCATTGAGTTTCAAATTACACAATATAGTTCATATCACTTTTATAAAAAATCCCTTAAATAAATTTAATTATTATTTTATTATTTCACTTTGATACTAGTATGACTTAATAATAATAATATTTTGTACATTTTAAAATACATTTAAATAAATTTTTTTTTTTTTTATATTTTACAGTTGCCTGAAGTCTTCTTTAATGAGTCTTATATAGCTCTGCATTACTGTGATAGTGAGTACTTTTAGATGCAATGTGTACATCCTTAGTAACTCACAGTAATGGGGACCTACAGTTTTAGGTGGGTTCCGAACCACCAGAGCTACAGTGAGAGAAGCACGTGAAAATTCCGAATTTTCGAAAAATTCGGCACAGAGTTGCCAGTCAATCGCCGAAGCCAGTATTTGAACTCGGTACTGTTTGGGTAAACAAACATTCCGAGTCGAGAATCCGAACCTTTAGACGATTGAGCTACCGTAGCTCTTTATTTAAGTAAGTTAAATGCTTTAATCCTATCAAAAACTTACAAATAAACGAAAAAAACAAAAACAAAAATGAACGAAAATCAAGTTTATGTCATTTTAAAGATAGTAGGTTCTTTTAGATATAAAAATGTGAAATTTCAATTTTTGAAAATTATTAGGTATAAGACCACCATAAGTTGTTTTTATATTAACTGTTTTTTATTTTTTTCGTATTATATACACGAGTATTATATACTATTTGTTAATTGAACATATATTTGAAATAAAATGACTATTACTATTACTTACTATAAATCGCATTCTATTTTTTATAAATGGAACCATAAAATTTATAGACAATTTTGTTTGTGGTGTAGATAATATAACCGGGAAATTTTATGAAAAAAAAATCATTTATTATACAGAATATTGTATTACAATGATTGTGAGGTAGTAAAAATATCGAAAAGCTATTTTTATATCGATGCCCGCACAAAGAAAAGCACCGCTCGCGTTTCCTTATGTTAATTAGCACAGACAAAACTGAGTTGGGCTTTTCTTAGTACAGGGCGTGGAGATGTGGTGTAGTGCATTTTTTTAATTGAGCTTTCGGTGGGTAGTTTTTTTTATTATTAATATCTTACCATAGCATTTTTTGTTGTCATAATATCAGTCACAGCTAATGAAGGATTTCAAGAATAAGAAAAAATATGTAATTTTTTTAGTCCGTATTGAAGCTGTGAATCATTAAGAAAAAAAAATGTAGAAGATAAATTAATTTTCAGGAAACTACGTGCCAATGAATTTGCAGCGGTTTTCTTCGATTGGCACTATACATTGCAGAATGTTTCCTAATTTTTATATGATAAACAATAAATTTTATTGCTATTCTTCTTATGGTGTAAAGCTACCCTTATTAGGCGTCTGCTTTGATCCAATATATACCCGTTTTGATTAAATAAAAGTTCGAATTATAAAATAAGAATGATTATTATTAATAAAACAAGAGTTTTCTATCTTTTTTCTACCAACCTACCCATTTATGCAGCTACATACCTACTCATCTATTTATCTACGTTCATAGCTACCTTTCTACTGACCCGCTTACAAATTTTCCTACCTACCACTTTCGCTAATAACATGCCTAGCTATTAACATACGTACCTAGTTACTTATCTAGCAATGTAATTACTTATCTAGCTCACTGTCTGTAATTGTATAATAATTTTTGAATATTAATAAATTTTTCTCTCAAAAAAAGGCAAGAGGCAGTTCAACGTAGTTATTTCAGCTTTTAAGTTTTCTTTTAAATAGTAAGTATTTGAAGGTAGATTTTCATGTTTTCAGCTTAACAGGGATTCACACAATAACGGTGTTGTGAGATTAAATGAAGTTGGATTGCGGTAAAAGGGTGATAAAGGGGAGGAAAGAGGAGGTTAAGGGATTGGGGTGACGAAGAATACGAGGGAGTATATGGCGTGGGGGCGGGACAATTTTGTTGATAAAGACATGAATAATCAGATTTTTAAGTTATTTTTAGAGGCGGTGAGGGTTGTGGGGGCGAGGGGGTCTGAGTCATAAGCTTTTTTAAACAACTATATATTATAAGTAGCTATTAGTATATAAAAAAGCCTTTTTCACTATCACGTTGACAACGTTAAAGAAACAAGTAACACCTGAAAAAAATTAATCGTTAATTTTATTCTATGTTTCTTTAATTTTTTTTCAATACATGAACGTCATAATGATACGAGTTAGCACCCCAATTTTCTGAACTCGCATTTTGTAATATCTCAGTTTTCATATCTGTTCCACCAAGGTGTGTTTCCTCAGCTTGTCTTTCAGCTTCTCTTTCCTGAAAATAAAAATAAGACTATTCAAAACCTTTTAAAATATGAAATTATTAATGTTATTTTACATTTTGAATTATTTTTAATAGCAGCACCATATAAATTCGATTTTCACAATCACTCATTAAATACACTCAAACAGATGAATTACGAAATAAATGGATCAATAGATGCTCATGATAGGGCTACACGAAAGTTAAGTAGAAGTTTCTGTTACTACAGAACTTCTTTTGTCGAATTATTTGATGGTCCCTGTAGTCGTCCTTAAAAATGCAAAAACAAATTCGGTGAGCTTTTCTTCTAGACATTAAGATTTTTATGAAAAATGAAAACACTATGATTTATTGAAAAAAAATTTGCTAGGTTTACTTTTCATAAAAGTTATTCTATTGCCGAAATCTCCTTGTTTAAACTCATATTGAAAGATTAAATAATTCACAAGATTAGGAATCGTAGTCGAATATTTAGTTTGAGATAACGTTATCTGTGTATCCAATTAAAGAAGAGGTTATCTGATTCTTGTAGTACTAAGGCGCTATCTGGGAGTTCAGTTAAACAGGTGCTATTTCTCGCGATGATGTTTTTTTTTTGCTTTTATATATCATTTTTATTTCTTAATGTAAAGAATGACTGACTATTAGATTTTGTTACGTCCTAGAGCTTTTATATCAAAGAATCACCTTTATTTTTGCTTTCTCAAAAAGAAAACTTTGTAACGGTAAAACTTTGTCCCGACTCCGAGATTTCCATGATCTTTTATGTTTCTCACCTCTCTGAGTCAAAGTATGCATTTTTTAGAAAATGCCAGAGTGTATGCATGCGTGTGTGCATGCGAGCGTGCGTTTTTGTTTCGTACGTATGAGTGTGCGTGCATGTGCGTGCGTGCATGTGTGTGTGTGCTTTTTTTCGAGACGACGGGGAACTGCTTTGGCACCATAAGGCGACACGTGTCTTCCCGTGTGTGGGACTCTCCTGATGTTGACATTTCAGGATTTACCCACTAAAACCCTGCCGCCTTATACTGCCTCTGCGGAAACCACCAGAAGGCATTATTTCGCGGTGGAAAATGTTGCCTTGGAGGTCCTCCTCGGCGCCACCCAGTGCCACTTCATCTGTCAGTGCTGTCCACTCCTCTTCTCTCTTTTGCCCTCCGCATGGTGTTCAGCTTTACGACGATGGACGTGCCGAATGTAACCACCACGCCCCAGCCATCCTGTCAGGCAAGTATGCACTAGCCTATGATCTCTGACGTCAGGGGACCTTCCCATGAGGCCCGGAGCTGCTCCCTCTCATTTTGGAACCTAGGGCAAGCGAACAGTGCATGCTCCACGTCCTCGTCGATTTCAGGGACTACCGGGCACTGCGCGCTATGGTACTGTATGATGTATGTGAGGTCGAATGTGATGAATCCATGTCTCCTGCCAATCCTCTCCTCAACGTCTGGGAGGACATGGTGGGTCCATCAGCCTTTTTATGCTAGATCCCATCGACACTGCCACTCTTCACTTGCCCCCCTGGGCAATTGGTCATGGCGACTCTGGCTCATGTCGTCTTCTTCGGAATGCCTACCTTCACGGTACTTAATGGCTCTCTCTTGTTTACCAGAAGGTCTACGGGAGCAAGTCCCGCCATCGCCGAGAGAGCAATGTCCGACATGGTACGGTAGGCACGAGGCACCCTTAATCCGGCCATTCGGTAGGCCCGTTGGTGAGTGGCTGCGTAGGTCGTATGGCTGCTCATTGCCTCTGCCCAGACTGGAGCTCCATATAGTATTACGGAGGTGACCACCATAGAGAGAAGAGCCTGCCGTGGCTGCTTCGGTCCTCCTATGCTAGGCATAATACTCGCCAGGGCGCAAGCTACTCCCCATGCCTTTACGCCTGCGTTTAAGAGATGCTCCTTAAACATCAGCCGCGTATCTATCGTAACCCCGAGATATTTAATAGCACCTATCGTCCTGATCTCTTTCCCTTTGACCGTGAAGGTGGCGTACCTCCTCTTTTTCGTTCGTGAGATGAGCATCGCCTCCGTCTTTTCTGCCGCCAGACTCAGTCCGTGGTTGGTCAACCAGCCAGCTACCACTTTAATAGCCTGATCTCCGAGATGTTAGATCTCATCGATACTCTTCGCTACGATGATAAGCGCAATGTCGTCAGCGAAGGTCTTCTCTGGGAATGGTTGTCTGAGTAGGGGATCCCAGGACAGGAATCCTGCGGCATACCTCCTGTGATTCCGTAAGAGTGCGTGCCGTCATCGCTGTCGTAGAGCTGGGTTGAGTTTCCTAGGTAGCTTGAGATAACCCTGCGGAAGTAGAGCGGTACCTTTAGTCGCTCCAAGGACTCTATGATGTGGTCCCACTTGGCCGTGTTAAACGCATTTCGTATATCTATGCCAATGACAGCTCACATTAGCTTTGTACACCGACTGAAGCTGATGGCGTCCGAAGCTAACTCTATCGCTTGGTCGATGGCATCAATAGTTGAGCGACCTTTGCGGAAGCCGAACTGGTTATTGGCTAGGCCACCTGCCTTTGGTATCGCCGCCTCCAGCCTGATACCTAGTACCCGCTCAATCGATTTCCCGACAATATCCAGCATGCCGAGTGCTTGATACAAGGATCGCTCCTCGGCGGGTTTCTTCCCTTTGGCGAGGAGTACCAGCCTTTATACCTTTCACTGTCTCATGAAGATTCTTTCCTCTAAGCATGCATTAAATGTGTCCACAAAAATTTGGGGGACATTTAGCATAACGGTTTTTATGTCCAGGTCTGCAATTACGGCTGGACCTGGGGCTTTCTGGACGGAGATCTTCTTGGCGGCCTTCTTGACCTCAGCTTTCATGACGCCTTACGGCTCGGCTGTGCCATCTATTACAGTCAGGCCAGTGCCGACTGTCCGTTCTCCATGCTCTGGGAACAGTTGGCGAACTACCCTGTCGAAAAAAACTGGACAGGTTGGTACGTTGGACCTCCCGGCTTAATCTTGTTCATGACCGTTTTGTACGGGCGCCCCCGGAGGTCGCTATCCGCCTCCCCGCACAGATCTCGCCAGCACTTTCATTTAACCATTTTGATGGCTGTCTTGAGCTCTCTTCTGTTTCTCTCATAGGCCGCACGCAGTTCCTCATACCAGGGCCCGCGGGCAGCATGCTCGTGCAGCCTCCTAGATCTAAGGCAGTCTCGGCGTATTGTCGCAATGTCCTCGCTCCACCAATAGACTGGCGGACGTCCCCAGTGGTTATACTTTGTGGAAATTGAGGCGTCGCAGGCTGCTGTTATGGCTTGTGAAAGGTTTCGAGCTTTCTCCTCTGGGGTTCCTTCCAACAATGCATCCTCTAGGGACCAGAGAAACGCCTCTCTGTCCAAGGTAGACGGTGCCCATCTCTCTTTTATCGGCAGCTTATTCGTGCCTGCGGCTCTGCTGGTCAGTTGGAGCTTATATACTAGCGCTTGATGATCGCTGCCCGTGTACCGATCGCTCACTCGCCAGTCGAGCCCTTCTCCCATCAATCTAGTATAGATGAAGGTTAGGTCGACTACTGATGTCTTGCCTCCCTTAGAGCCGGTTGGCGTTTTTCCTCTATTAGCGATCTCAAGCTCCAGCCTCGCAAAGGCCTCGAGAAGTATATATCCACGCTGATTGGTTTTCACGCTGCCTCACTCAGTTGCCCATGCGATATAGTCTCCCCTGATTATTAACGGCAGTGGGGAGGTGCTAGCACTGGCGACCACGGCATCCAAGGATCTTGAGAAGTTATAGATGTCATCCCTAGGTGGGAAATAGCAACTGTACAGTCGCATACGTGCTACCTCCACCCAGGTCAACGCGGCAGGGGGTCCATCTTGTTGGATATATGGAGATTTTCATATACCCAGATGGCAGCCTTGCTGGTGGTATCCTTAACCCAGTTTCGTTCGTTAACATTCCTGTAATCCCCGCTGATTATGATAATGTCGGCCTTCTATTCTCGAACCAGCTGTAGCAACAGGTCCTGGACCACAGCGTAATCGTTGAGGTTGATTTGGAGTGCCCTCGCTATTATGGTTGTTCGTTGCTTCGTCCTCCAGCGATTTCTAATTGTTCTGTAGTCCACTGCTTTGTGGCCCTCTTTTCTGCACCGAGAACATTGCGCTGATCGATCGACCGTGCTTTTAGAGTCCTTTGCTATATGTCGGTTTGCATGGCACATAAAGCATCGCGATGGTGTTTCTCGCCGTGGTTCCCTGCAGAGTGTGTTTATGTGTGTGTATATGTGTATGTGTATGTATGTGCGTGTATGTGTATGTGTATTTAGCTTTCCCAAAGAGAAAGTTCTTGAAGATCTCAAAATTACCTAACAATCCATATTTTTGTCAGCTCGATCGGATAATATTAAGTTTGTTAAAAGAAATAAAAAAAAATATGGAAAAATCGAAAATATTCGGTTTTGGCTCTGGGGGGGTGTTTGGATATTGGTCGGAAGTAGGCCTATTTTCTTGAAGGTCTTCAAATTACATATTAAGCAATATTTTTTTCGGCTTGATCACATAATTAAGTCGGTTAAGAGAAAAAAAGAAAAATATTGAAAAATCGAAAATAACTTTCTTCATTGCATATACGGCCGAATCTATCTCCAATCACGTAGAGCGCGTATACCTATGGCCCGTTTATTTTGGAATTGAAGTATTCATGTTCTTATCCAGAAATTAATGGACCCGTATATTTTTATGTTTTTGTTGCATCAAAATTTTATGCGTTCAGCAATGCCGAAAAATTGTGAGAAAATTCTTACTCGGAAAAAAATTTTTCAATGTAACTTTCAAACAGCTACTGTTTTGCCAGTTTTTTAAGCCTTTTAACAGGTAACACATAATTTCACTAACGTTTGAGATCTCGTTCAGGATTTTTATATTATTTAAAAAAAAAGATAAAAATTTCACAAATTATGCACTTTTTACTGAAAATTGCAGTATTTAGAAACATGCAATTTTCTCGAAAAACCCTATTTTTTTCCTCAATTTTCTTTTGTTGTTATAGAGGACCTGAATATGTATCTAGACGTATTTGTGGGATTCCCGACCCGTGCCTAGGAATAGCGATCATTAATGAGATAATACACAAAAAAAATTTTCACGCTTAATATAAAGGTTTTTCTCTTTGTGCTTAAGCAATATAAAGGTACACATAGTATGTATTCTATTTTTTATTTTTGTCTTCATTGCTGTCAACAAATATACTTCATCATTACACGTTTCTTTAATCCATAAATGAGTTTTTTTAATCCCGGGATACTTAGTAGTAGCAAGCCAATCAACATTTTTTACTTTTCTAATCTCTTCTACGTCAACGTCTTGTAAATGCATTATTTTAATTTCATCTGTATATTTTTAAACGTGCTTTACAAAATCATTAGCAATTTGAATGGATTTTTCATGGGGCTCTTGAAGATTATGCGAAGTAGCATAATGCTTGATAAGTCCACCCACACCATCTACAGCTCCTTTGCCGTGCCCACTAGCAAAGCACAACCATTTATATCAAATGGTGGTTGTTTTAATTTATATAATTGAAAGCGATATTTAAAGTGGCCAGTGGCGTCATCTGATACAATGGTAATTTTTTTTATTGAATCACAAAAATTTTCTTTTGAGTTATAATTTTTTCTACTGCTAGCAAAGCATACGCTGAATCACGTTTTAGGTCATCACTTATGACTGCGAAACTTTGTGTCGAATCTCCTTGATAAGACACTGCTGTGAAAATAGAAATTTGATCATTACCCCAATGATTCCTTGAACAGCTTTATTATGAATCCCAACCCAGTTTTCAGCGAAATCTATTTGAAGAACTAAATCATCTGAGTCTTTTTTAGCACTTTCTCTTTATTTTTTACATCCATAGAGTACTAGCCTTCATGGTCTCAACCGAAAGTTCATCTTTAAAAGCAGAAGTTGGCCCTGTTTTTTTAATCAAGTTACCATTATCCCACAAATCATATTGTCGGGTGGGAACAAGAACGTCCTATCTGAGCTGGGCGCGTAAAAACGTCCCATTTCGGCTCGGCGCGTAAGAACGTCCTATCTCGTCTCAGCGCGTAAGAACGTCCTATCTCGTTTCGGCGTGTAAAAACGTCCTATCTCGTTTCGGCTCATAGAAACGTCCTATCTCGCGTGTTTCGTATAAAGACGTTGTGAACAAAGCTTATGCCGGCTAGAAAAGTTATGTACACAATTCATGCATGGTACAATTCGGATATGATTTGTATCCGAGGTCACTTAGGGGATTTTTGGACCCGCTGAACTCGATTTTGAGATCTACTTTAGTGTACAGTGCAACGCGCATGCGCAGGAGAGGATTTTTGCGCAAATCAAAGCTTTTAGCCCGAATATGAGGGTACCCATCAGGGGTTTTTTCGACCCACTGAATTCGATTTTGAGATCTATTTTAGTCTAGTCCGGATTTAAGGGTACTTACGGAGTTTTTCGAGTCACTGAACTCATTTCCCAGGTATACTTAAGTATACGAATGCATGCGCATGCGGCGAAGTGGATTTTTGCGCATATCAAAGCTTTAAACGCGGATCTGAGGGTACCTACGGGGGTTTTCGAGTCTCTACGGTTTTTTCCGAGGTCTATTTAAGTATATGATACCATTGAGTTTCAATTTACGGAATATAGTTCATATCATGTTTATAAGAAAATCCCTTACATAAATTTAATTATTATTTTATTATTTCACTTTTGTACTAATATGACATAATAATAATAATATTTCTTGCATTTTAAAATACGTTGAAGTAAATCAAATGCTTTGCTATCAAAAACTTAAAAAATAACATAAATTACTTTTTTGTCATTTCAAAGATAGTAGGTTCTTTTACATATAATACTGTGAAATTTTTAAAATTTGTTGAGAAAAGCACATTTTTTAGGCACGACCGCTGCTCGGGAGAGCCTTATAATTTCACCAGAGCGAAAATTGTGTTAATTCTAAAACTAACAATTAAATGCAAGAAAAGTCTTTTCCAGCCAAAATCAGTGCGTTCTAAGCGTTTTTTGTGATGTATGTATGTCTGTACGTCCGTGTATGCAAGTTTCTCGATTATTTCAATGGATTCTCAACCGATTCCATCAACATTGCGGGAAAGTACTCCTCTAATTATGCCTAAGTGTTGGTTTAAAATTGAGATAGATAGATGAAAAACATTTCAAATACGGGCACAAAGAAATATCTCAAAAAATCGATTTTTCCGCCTAATGTCTAGAAAAATTAATCTTATGCTAATATTTACAAGCCTATCTGCTAAAACTAATTAAAATACACCTTTTTTATGTTGGAAGTTTTTTGCTACAAGCAATATTTACCAACACAAAT
>JAPYZO010003416.1:0-15274 GCA_030522905.1 Torymus flavipes
TATTAGAAATAATTTTAAAATTAACAAAATCAAAGAAATGTCTATAGCGGCTATTAATGACTTCGAATTGGGAATACGCAGAAATTCTATGGTGCCTTAAATTTTAGTTTTATGTATGCTTTTTCATTATGTAAACTTGTTTTTCCATACAGATACCTAAAAAAAATGTGTGACCCGGTTACTTGAATTTATTATGCATGAACTTCAGAAGCATTAATATACCTATTTTAGTGTTTTTTATTGATAAAATGAATTTTTTCAATGGAATACCTTCTTGCACCATTCTGAGACTAATACAGCTATATTCTGGCATATTTTGCACTACTTTTTAGACCGTCCGTGTGATAGTTGTCCGGAGCGATTCTTTTCAAAACCCATTTTTAAGACTTTAATTGTTAAAAATGGACAATTAATTTGCTCCAATGATCTTGTGATATTTTTTTTCTGAAAATTGAGAAAATTTTCAAGAAAAAATGTATTTATCACTTTTTCTGAACTCGTGTCGCGAGTCATCATACGGGGTCAGGGATGATTAGGGGAGTAAGTGCGCATGATCGAGAATTAGGGGGGGGGGGTAGCAGGTCTGCGAGGACGAAGCGATCGCTCTCTGGATCGTCAGCCATCGCCAGCACCAGTTGCTAGCAACTTAAAGATATCTAATATCACGGTAGTAGAGTTGTTGCGTGGGAGAAAAGTTCGTTATTAGGAAGTAATAGTACATGAGCAGGAGTTAAGTGAGTATTGGGGCATCATAGAGTTGGTATCAGGTAGGAGTTGTAACCGGGTCGAACTCTGGTGTTCTCGCGGGTCGAGTTGGAGATATTATTCCTAGATTCGACCGGGTCGAGAGGTCGGGGAAAGTTTGGGGACTATCGCCCAGGTCATGTGTAAGTCATAAGTGGCAGATAGCGTGACCAGGGTCCTTTTTCTGCATGACTTCAGGTGCAGTACTGTGAGCAGCGGATAAGCCCCAACCGGGCGGCAAAACGGGAGACGACCGTCAACGAGTGACGCCGTGCCCACAAAATGGCGGGCGCCGCCATCTTACGTTTCGAATAAACCGTTATTGTTAAATAACCACTAGTTTTATTAACGAGTGTACGTGTTAAACCTTTAATGTGATTGTCCCATCGAGTATTGTTTTCAGGAAATTGCGTTCACCGAGAGTTATCAGTAAACTTACTCTCGCCGGAAGTGATTTCGAATCCTGTTGTTGCTAAGGTTTTGACCCCCCTGTTCGAGAGCGGAGTCTCCAGCCGCGGCAGAGTGCCGCTATTGGTAAGAAAATAGTGGAAATAGTGGCTGTTGGTTTAGTTGGAGTCACACAATATATTCTGGTGATTCAATCGCGAGTATAACTAAATACAACGTCACAAATGGCGCCCAACTAAGGGATAAACAACAACAACAACGGAGTGGGTCGAGTTGAGTATGTTCGTGTTGAGTATCGTGTGGTATAGGTGGTTGGTGCTGGTAGAGGGTCGAGAAAAATTACAGGTGCAGATAATCAAGTACGAGAAGCTGTGGAAAATTTGTGTGGAAAGGGAAAAGTGATTATTTCTTCCTTTCGGATTTTCTGGAGTTTTCGTATATTTTTTCTTTCTCGTCTCCTTCTCTCTGATGTTCTGGTAGTGTAAGTTCGGGGAAATTAACGGGAAATTGAGAAAAGAATATTATATTGTTTTCTCAGGACAATGATTGGTAACATTCTCGGATAAAACATGACAACTTCAGGTGGAGAATTAAGTTTTTGTCCTTGATTTGGGGTTTCAGACTGATTATCTGAGTAAAGTTAAGTTGTGGGTGGGAAAATAATTTTTTTTTGCTTTTCCCGCAGGTTAAAAATTTTTTTATTGTTGGGAAAGATGAGGAACGCAGAGTCGTTCTAGGTTTTTTTTGGGTTCTCGTTCCTCCCGTGACATAAGGTGCACGATTGGTGGATGAGATCTCGAGTAAGGGTTTAACTCGAGAAGGATACTGTGGAGTTGAAAAGAATTAACATCTGTTAAACGAGGCCTGTACGAACTCTAGCTGTCAAGAAGCTTAACAAAATTGGCGAACGAACAGAATATTTTGGAAACTTTTTTTTTCGTTTTCTTTCCCCGAAAGGTTCGTGTTCCTTACAGGGTCGAGAGTGAATTTAATTTACAGATTTGAGTCTGAACGTAATAAAACCAAGGAATAATGGCGAAAGCACTATCAAAGAAAATGAATGAATATCAGCTCAGGACGATGGAGCTGAGTAGGGATAGAGAACATCGGGCGAGGCTCCGTGACGTAATGAAGAAGTCAGTGGAGGAGATTGAGAGAGAATTGATGGAATTAAATCTCAATCACCACGGCAGCTTACGCGCTAAGTCGGAACGATTGTTTCGACATTGCTTACGCGTGATAGGAGGATGAGATGATGATGGCTCTTAGTAATCCGGACCATCCGAATGATACGGCGGCTGAGGCGAGGTGACGCCAACGGGAGGAGCCAGTGTTGGATGAAATTGTAACGTCACATGGTCGTGACTCGGACAGGTGCACGAACATAAATCGGCGGATTACCTACATCCTAGTTACGCAGCCGATGGGGAGGGCATCCGCAGCACAGGGCACCTTGGGATCGACCAACACCGGGACAATCCCCAAGATACTAATCAGTGAAGACCAACGGGGGGATCGAGTAATGGAGAGGGTTTGAGAAACCGAGTGACAATGAATAACAAATATCTACTGCCACTACCCCAACGCTACAGTGAGCCAGAGATGAGAACAGGGTGGCAAGTAGAGAAGTACAGTCTGCGTCCACTACCCGCACAGTTGGTAGGAAATCAAGAGCAAGGAAGGGAAGATGAATCGTATTACAACTCGAGAATCACGAATATGAAGGATGGGTCGAAATACCCGCAGAAGTTCGAGAGTCATCCTCACAGGACGGCATTAGATGAAGAATACGAACCAAAGGAGAGACGATTTGTAAGGGCAACGAAACAACCTTTAACGCGTGCTACCCTTCGGCATCAGTGGAGGGTAATACTACCAGAGAACTCAGGTTCAGAGACGGAAGAGGATCACCGACCATTGTCTTCGTCCAGTCGATTGCGTGCGGATTTTCGAGATCTCAGCCCTCAGAGTGATGAGGAGTCGATAACGAGGCACAGCACTACTCGCACGCATCGTAGTCGACATGGTGATAGGCACAGATCGAGATACGATAGTCGTCGTGAGAGTTATGAATATCGAGACAACAGCTTAAATAACCTTAAATCGTTAAAAAGCTGGGGCCTGCAATATTCAAGGGACGATAAAGAGTCTCCAGAGCAATTCTTATCGCGTCTTAAAGCGTGCAAGCGAGCTACCGGAATTCAAGATGATCAACTGCTGCCATGCCTGGCGAGCGTCTTGATGAAGGAGGCAGGAGATTGGTACGAGATATACGAGGATGATATAGAATTCTGGGACTTTCCGACGTTTGAGAAAGCTTTCAGACACCAATTTATTGGAGAGTTACATGAGGACGATATTATGGAAGAACTTAGAGCACGTTATCAGGGACTGAAGGACAAGGTGGCGCCATACTTGACGAAATTTAGAAGGATTATCGCTCATTTAAAACGACCACCAGCGGTAAGAGAGCAGATAAATTTAGCATTTTCTCATCTTCGCCCTGAGTATCAAGATTATCTATGGGAAAAAAGACTTGATAGCTTTGAGACAATCGAGAGGCATGGTCGGGAATTCGAGCGGCGTGAGACAATAAAGAAGCGCTATCACTCTCCTCCGCGTCGAGACAAATCGAGAATTCCGGGGACATCATATGCAGGGCCACACCGTAGCTCACATAAAGTGGCGGCGGTGGAGGAATCATCGAGTGGAGGTGACAGTGGCCAACCAGGAGAAAGGAAAAAAAAGGGGAAGAAGGAACGCTCGAGGGAGAGCCTCGAGGAAGTAGCAGTGTTAAATAATGTTACGTCAACTAGACAGCAGGATGAGAGAGGGCAGAGGGGGGCTCCGGCTCAAGGGAATCGCCGGTCAGGAAATCAGCCGTCAGGGTTGAGGCCCTTAGAAGCTGAGACACCGAGGGAAAGGTTTACCAGCCAACCTGTACCCTACTCGATGCCAACGAGCAACTCACCAATGGAGTCGAGTGGAACAGCATTTGTGGGTCCATGTTTTATATGCCAGTTAGTGGACCACCGAGCGGTGGATTGTCCTAGACGGGTGTGCTACTCGTGTGGGCAGAATCGACACCTCCTCCTAAGCCATCGCAGCGGTGTCAATGGTGTGGCAAAGATGGGGTGACCA
Organism: Torymus flavipes; assembly: GCA_030522905.1. Taxonomy (NCBI): domain Eukaryota; kingdom Metazoa; phylum Arthropoda; class Insecta; order Hymenoptera; family Torymidae; genus Torymus; species Torymus flavipes. The sequence continues at coordinate 4,294 of JAPYZO010003416.1, forward strand.
TAAAAGAATGCCCAAACTGCACCCCCATTATCGCATCTTTGGGAAACGGGGCCACCAGGACGCAGTAGAGGCCCACGCGTCCTGCGTGGAAGCAGTTGGGGCCCGAAGTCCAGAGGTGAAGGATAAGGTGGACGTCGAGGAAGGAGAGTAGGGATCGAGTGGGGGGGAGAGTCAAATTGTGAAACCTTGTGTAACAATTTCGAGTAACAGCGAGCCTTGTGTGACGGCTTGAGCAGAGAAAGTAGTGAAGCATTGTGCAACGGCTCGAGTAGAGGGTAAGAACGAACCTTGGGTAACGGCTCAAGTAGAGAGTGGAAGTGAACCTTGTGCAACGGTTCGAAGAGAGAGTGATCAGACACATGGTGTGGCAGATTCAAACAATGAAGAACTCTATAAGGCAAGTGTCACTGAAGAAAATGAGCTTTGTGTTATGGCTCGGGTAGAAGGAAAGAAAGAAGCAGGTAAAACGATGACAACAAAGGAGGGGACATCGGAGACCAAGAAGGAAAAGATATGGGTTAGCTGGCAACCTTCCAGTAGTGAAGACAGCAGCGACTCGGAGTGCGAGAGTGAGGTCGAGCAGCGAACGAGCAATTAGGTCGTCCTGGAATTATCCGTAGACAACTGGAGCTTACCAGATCTAGAAGAGCAGAAAGAGGATGCCATGTTTCCACAGATTCTGGACTGCAGGGTAGAGGGTATTGCAGAGGCAGCGGCACTAGATAACAGAAATTTTATACGGGTCATGATTGGAAATGAGCCGTACCTTGCCTTGCTAGATCCGGGGGCCACGATATCGCTAGTGGGCTCACGAATCCTGAATAAATATCGAGACCGTTCGAGAACATCAAGTGGCCAGGTGAAGGGAGTATCAAGAGCCTCCATGAAGGTTCAGGATAACCTACGCATCTCGATCGATGGATGGACACCTGGGAATATTAGAATTCCGAGCAGTCGAGGAAATCAGTCATGACATTATTTTAGGTATGGATTTCGGGGTCGAGTGGGATTTATCATTGCAGTTTCGAGCAAAACAATGGAAGTGTGGAGACCATGGAGAATGGCATTCCTTTTCTGACAACGCCGAAGACTCTAGCCCAGCCATCATGGCCGAGTGCGCAGGATTTGCAGAGATGTGACCGACTGAGACGGAAAGAATTAAAGCGATTGTTGAGCGCCTGGTACATAAATCGGCTACGAATTACTTGCCGACCACTCACCTGACAAAGCACTATTTAGAGTTATCCGATTACACGCCGATACATCATGCTCCTAGACGACGATCGCGAGCGATGTGGGTGATTGCGCAAGAGGCTGTGAGAGAAATTCATCAAGATGGTATAATTGAGAAATCTGCAAGTGCATGGTGTCATGCCCCAGTAATTCAGAAAAAGTCAGATGGAAAATGGAGATTTTGTATCGATTTTCGAGATTTGAATGCTAGAAGTAAGAAGGATGCCTATCCAATACGGAACATGGATGGGATTCTGGATAAGTTGCGGAGGGCGAAGAACATCTCTAAGGTAGATTTGAAGAATGCTTATTTTCAAGTAGCCCTAGACGAAGAGAGTAGGCAGTACACGGCGTTCGCAGTTCCTGGATCTGGACTCTGACAATTTAATGGAATGCCGTTCGGGCTAACCAACGCGCCAGCGATATTCCAGGGGCTGATTGATGCGCTACTTCGTCCAGAGATAGAGCCAAATATGTTTGGTTATCTGGATGACATTATCATTGCGACCGACTCCTTCGAGGAGCATGAGAAATAGCTTGAGATTGTGTTGACAAAAATTCGAGACGCACAGTTGACTGTCAACTGGAAAAAGTATGAGTTTGGGTGTTCGAGAGTGCGGTATTTGGGGTACTTATTACATCGAGACGGATGAAGACCGGACCTCGAGAGAGTCAAACCAATATTGGAGTATCCAGTCCCTACAACGAAGAGACAGTTGAGACGGTTCTTGGGGATGGTGGGTTGGTACTCGCGATTTACCAAGAAGGAGAGCGAAATTAAGTTGCCTCTCCTAAAACTAATCAAGAAGACCCAAGCGTAGCAGTGGAGTGCAGAACAGTAGGCAGCCTTCGAGAAGCTCAAATTAGCACTAACGAGAGCTCCGGTGTTGGCCAGGCCGAACTTCTCGTTATAATTCACTGTCCAATGCGACGCGAGTAATGATGCTATTGGGACGGTGCTATCCCAAGAGTTCGAGGATGGGGAACATCCGATTGTGTACATACACCTCGTCTTATCGAGCACCGAAAGAAATTACTCTACGACTGAGAAAGAGTGCCTCGTGTTGGTATGGGCGATCAGGAAGCTCCGCCCATAATTGGATGGCTACAAGTGCAAGGCGATTACGGACCACAGTGCCCTAAAATGGCTCCAGACGCTAAAGGAGCCAACAGGACGTTTGGCCGATGTTCTCGAGGATGACCATCGCGAGGTGACGGCTGGCCACCCGGGAGTAGAAAAGACCTATGAAAGGATTGCTCAGGAGTACTATTGGCCTAGCGTTTGGCATGACGTTTATCAGTTTGTACAGAAGTGCGACGAATTTCCTCAGAGCAAAGGACAATACAAATACGTGGTAGTATTTCAAGACCTGTTCACGCGATGGGTCGAGTTACGCCCACTATGCACAGTAACTGGGAAGAACGTCGCGAAAGCTCTTGAGGAATTGGTCTTATTTCGGTGGGGAACAGATTATTTGTTGACAGACAATGGAAAGGAGTTCGATAATAAGGATCTAGGTCGGATTTTGGAGGTCTATGGAGTGACAAGAGTAACCACCCCTCCTTACCACCCACAGGCAAACTCAGTTGAGTGGAGCAATGGATCATCGAAGTTGGGACCAGCATCTCCATAAACTTCGCCACGCTATGAACACGGCGTCATAAGCAAGCACTCGAGTCTCGCCAGCCTTCTTGAACTATGGTAGTCATCCACCACCAGTGAAGAGCTGACGTCGAGAAGTAGAGAGGAAAGGTCCGTAAGTGGTGATATCACAAGAAGGATGGAGTGACCGGGTGAAGAGATTAGATGCCATGCCTCACTTAGTGGTCATAAATATTGATCGAGCACACCAGAAGCAAGCAGGGTATTTTAACAAGGGTCGACAAGACGTGCGATATCAAGTCGGAGATATGGTAATGAGGAAAGCACACGTACTATCAAATGGGCCGCAGGGTATTTCAGGCAAGCTAGCTCCCGATTGGGAGGGCCCCTACGAAACTATTGAGGTTAAACCCCCTAATGTGTACATGTTAAATATGGGAAATGGGCGAAAGAACCCGAAGGTACATGTCAGTGAACTGAAGAAGTATCGCGAGGGTCGAGTCAGTAAGGGCAAATGGGCTGGTGGAGGTGGAACTAACTAAACTGGTGCAAGTAAGTGTTAAATGTGTAGATCGAGTTGTGTTATAATTGTGAAGTCTTATGGGGAATGAGGGGGGGGGGGGGCGAGAGCCTGAACCCAAATTGAAATCTTTGTTGTTTCAGGAATGTCTGGAAGAATTGAGTGCCGCTCACCATCCACAGCCGCTCGGCCATTGACCCCCACGTAAAGCTTGTCGCCGCTCCCCTCGCCGCCAGCAACTGGCAGTCATGCGGAGTGGTTAGAGCAGAACTTGTTGGGGGCCATTGATCCTGAGGATCGGTGGAAGGTGGCCATCGCTACCGCCCCCAGAATTCCTCGGAGAAGGCTGGAGAGTGGGGACGGGGTTCCAGTACTCGAGATCGAGATGGATTTGGCCGAAATAGAAGTCACCATGCCCCCACCATCTCGAGAGGCCAACGGCGTCAAAGATGAGACTACCGTCTCCATCAGAACGGGGACCGCCATACCGCCTTCGGCACTACCCCGTGGAGTGAATCGGGCCGCCGTAGGTGAGGAGGGGCCGAGAGTTGGAAAGCCTGTTATCGAGCTTGAGGGTGAGTATGAGGACGGGAGCGGATTGGGCGAGGGGCCTAGCCGCCTGGCGGTAAAGGAACTTCAGGAGTGATTGACCTTTAAGGAGGAGCCCTTCCGAGTCCGAACACCCACATATGACGAGGTACATCAGAAACTCCACCAGTGGCTGTGGCCAGTAGGGAAATCTCCTTCACCCCAGGGCAGCGAGGGAAACCATGGCCCGACCCCTCTCCCGTCTTCAGACGAACCAGGGGTCGAGAATGAGGGATCGAGACCTGACAACCGGCCGTGGTTCGTGATGGAGCAGGCAAGATGTGAGAAGTTGTTTAGACAGCTCTCTATTCCAGCAATCGAGCCGTTCCCAGAAGAGGTCGCTCAGTGGGACGACGAGGAACCATCCCCGAGCCAATTAGTACAGGTCTCGGAATGGCGAAGGGGAATGGGTCGGAGGCGACGCTTCAACCCCCGGAGGATGAAGAGCGACGACGAGGAGGTCACACCACTGCCAGTAGAGATCGCGGTGATGAATCCACCAGAAACCATGGAGGTAGAACTGGTCTCCCCTCCGGCGGAGAACGAGGCTACGCCAAATCCCCCCGCTACCATCGACCACCCTGAGCCGGAACCGGGCATCCGGGAGAGCCAAGTCCGAAGGTCAGTATTCATCCGGCTTGGCAATGAGAAACCCCGGTGGCCACCATCGGCCGACGGATATCCGGACCTACGGAACTCCCCGTCCCGAGGAAATGCGAAAATATTTCGGAGTCACCGCAGCTTCTTTGGACCCCCGTATTGTTGAACAAGTAGAGACTCCCGCCCATAGGCGAAGCCCGATCCCAGCTAGTGCGGTCCTACTTTCGCTTGTCGACGCCCCTGCAGTTGTAGAGGAAACAGGAATGTCTGGCGCGCAGCATAACTCATCCCCGATGGATGCGGGCGGAAATTTCCAGAATCTCACGCTCCGGCCAGCACCGTTGACGGCGGTTGTGAGAATGGAAGACCCCTCCGAAACACATGCCCGGCGTAGCTTGGATTACGATTACGACCCTAGCCCAGATATGCATCCCGAGCACTTACAAACTTCAAACCCGTAAGCACAGTCAACACGCGTATCTCTGACCCCGGGTCCTCTACACTTATCTCCTCATGAATATCGCTTGCATTGAACCACTTCGTCTACAACTCTTCACGAACTTCCTGAACCGTCGGCCCAGGAATTTTCCTTGTATTCAGAACCACCCCACTTGTCGCCTCAGCCAACGCGAAGAAATGTAAGTAACACCACCGCGTCGTTAACCACTGGATCGGCCGCAGAGCGCGAAATAACTTTAACTGATCCGATCGACACGAGTAATAACAGGCCCGGGAATAGGCCCCGGGAAAATCGGCACATACGATTGGATGAGTGTCTCTCCAACGAGGAACAGCGCGTTAACGAAAAGAACTCGCTAGAAGCTCAATATCGTCGGGAATGCTTGCGCGATCTTTTTCAGTCTCGACCGCCTCCGAGAGATGCCGAGATCCAGTACGAGTTGCAGTTAGTAATTAATACCTATGCAGATCCCTTACGAGAACCTCTATCCTTTTGCCGTCACCCCGAGCCACCACATGGCACCGCGCTGGCGAACAGAAGGACCGTTAATAACCACCCGAGCGTGCCTATGTCATCGGCCGTAATAGAACCCCACCGCTCGTATTCCCACGCGACATCCGGAGAAGAATCCAGTCGCGCGTCTCAGTCTTTTCCATCGTACGCCGCCCTACCGTCCTTTAATTCGCGTAACGATGGCATAAATTATAGCACTCGTTGGGAGAGTTCTACCTTCGTGAGAGAAAGCCGAACATGCGATATCTTACACAAGTGGCGTATTTCATTTAGAGGATCGGATAAAAATGATCCGGAAGGTTTTCTGTCCAGCCTTAATGTCTGTAGGGCCACATTCGGTTTCTCTCTCGAAGATTTGTTGAGAACTCTACCAGCTTTGTTCAATGCCGAAACCACCTTTTGGTTCGATGGCGAGTCCCGTAATTGGTCAACGTTCGACGAGTTCCTAGAAGCTTTCAGGTGACAATAAGGTACTGATGATTTACAGGAAAGGTTACGTCAGGAAATAGAACACCGTACTCAAGGGCCAAGTGAGGACGTTTCGACTTATCTCACGAAGCTCCGAGTGCTGTTCGATCGCGTCCGGCCGGCAATCGCATTGAAAGAGCAGCTGGATCGAGCATATCATAATATGCACCCCAGTTCTAGGCTAAGAATTTCCCGAGATCTATTTACTACCTTCCCCGAGTTACAGATATTAAAGAAACGCGAAGAAGTGCGGCGCTTGCAGGATAGGGCCTATAAACCCCCACCTCTTCCGGAAGAATCTTGGTTCCCACGGTCTGGGTATGAGGCACCGACTCCAGAACCGAAACGTAATGCCCGAGCCACAGTGGTTGCTGGCGAACGGGATGATTTCCCGCGTGCTGAGTCACCGGCCACTAGGCTCATAGATCTGGCACCTTTGCAGGCCCCTGCATTCCGCCCTAATAAGTCGTCTAGATCCACGCCGCAACGATCATCGAGCAATGGCAACGGGCGCAATAATAGATCGAATGATTCTCCCCCTTTTCCTCCCCCACGAGACACTGGAGATCCAAAACTGCCGCCTACATCCCCGAAATTCCCGAAAATTCCCAAAGTATTATACGACAACGGAAATTAGTAGAAACCTGCTTTGGATGTAATAAAGTCGGTCATTGGAGGGACGGGTGCCCGAGATCTAGTTGTAGGCGATGCGGTCGTGGAAGCACCACTGAAAGATTCTGTCCTGAATGTAATGCGAATAGACAACAGGGGAACGGGAGCGCGGGAAGACGAGAGGGTCCACCGTTTGTCCACCGCGTACCAGGGCCGAAGAAGTCACCGAAGCCCTGGTATTAGCACGCCCCGATTTTTCCCCCCCGTTTTGTCTGCCGATAGACGCAAGAGATATTGCTATCGCTGCCGTCTTGACGCAGGAGTTTGAGGGGGAAGAACACCCCATTTATTACGTTAGCCAAACTTTGTGGCGAGCCGAGCGACAATTGAGAACGCGAATGTGTCACAGTACTTTGGGCAGTGGAACGGTTACGCGGTTATTTGCTCGGAGATCAATTCACGGTAATCACCGACCATTATAGTCTACTCTGACTGAATAATTTGAAAAATCCGTCTGATCGATTAGCACGATGGCACACCGCTTTGAGTGCGTACGATATTACTTGTGTTCATAGGAAAGGCTACGAACACAAAGTACCAGATGCTTTGTCGCACGCTTTTGAAGATCTAACGGACGTGGCCGCTTTGGCCCCAGTCAGTCTAGATGCTTGGTATCAGAAACGATTAGAATCACTACGTCGTACTCCAAAAAATTTCCACGCTAGCGTAACCAGAATGACTTGATCTACTATTATAGACCCAACCCCATTATCGACCCCGTAATGCCGGCTTAAGACGCTTGGAAGTTAGTTTTACCCGCAGCCGAGCGAGAAAGAGCGCTTTATGAGACACATGGCACACCCCAAGCTGGACACCTTGGTATTGAAAAGACTTTTGATGGGCTTGCCAGTTACTAATATTGGCCAGGTTTCTACTACGATACCGCTTGTAATGTAAGGGTCTGTCAAGATTGTCAGTTGCACAAAGTCTCTCAGCAAGCACCCGCTGGTTCAATGGGAGAGAGACACGTTGAGGGACCATGGTCAGTAGTAGTTGCAGATGTTATGGGTCCTTTGCCTCCCAGTAAGGGAGGATTCCGTTACGTAGTAGTATTCGAAGATTTATTTACGAAGTACGTAGAAATAAAACCGCTCCGTAAAGCGGACGCGAAAAACATCCAAAAAGCTTTCGACGAATTGGTGATCCATCGCTGGGGTTGCCCTCAATATTTATTAACAGACAACGGCACTGAATTTGACAATAAAATGATTACCGAGCGTCTAACTCAATATGGCATAATACAGACTACCATTCCCCCGTACCACGCCCAGGCCAATCCGGTCGAACGTGTTAACCGCACCCTGAAGAGCATGATATCAGCATTTTTAAAAAGCGATCACAAGGATTGCGATCTCCATTTGCGAGAATTTTATTTTGCGTTGAATAGTATGGAGCACATGGCGACCAAAATCTCACCCGCGTATTTAAACTTTGGCCGACAGCCAAAACGAGTAGTGTTTTTGGGGAAGCATTTGGAAGAACCCCAACCGTTACGTCCCCAGGACCCAGAGACATGGTTCGATAGAATAAAAAGATTACCTGCCCTTCACGACCTGATTAAGCGAAATTTGGACAATGCCACAGAGCGACAAGCCCGCTATTATAACGGGAATAAGCGAGATGTCAGTTTTCATCTAAACGATTTAGTTTTGAGACTTAATCATGTACTATCGTCTGCAGCCCAAAATTTCGCAGCGAAATTGGCTGCTAAATTAGTAGGTCCGTGTAAAGTAATAAGAGTTTATTCCCCGTTAGTTTACGAAGTAGAAGATGTAGAGTCGAATCGTGCCGTAAAAGTACATATTTCTGACCTTAAGAAATATATACCCCCCAGAATACCAACCAGAATACGCCCGCCCCCCGTTATTCCACAGTAAGAAAGTGATGGAGAGACTGCCACGTCAAGGGATCCGCATGAGAGGGCTCAGCCGTGCGCAAATACGGCTCATACCGCAACCCACGCAGCCAAGGAGAGCATCGAGTCGCCTGACTCAGATGCTCTCTGCTGCCACAACTATGCTACTGCGCACAAGGCATCGTTGTCACCACCAGTCGTCACCGCTCCGTTCACCTCCCCAACGGCCCAGCTATGCTCGCTAAGGTGTTGGAGAGGCAGCTCGAAATGCGACGCATGCGTGAGGAGTGCGATCACCTCGCGCGCATCGCATAGCTATAAGCTAAAGAGATGCGGGAAATACTGGAGCGGCGAGCGCGGCAGACGACTTCCCCAGCCCTGCCCCAGTGCGCAGTGCTTTTCGCGGTTGTGAGAGAGACGCCTCCAACCAAGGAACCAGCCACCATCCCGCCGAAGGTACTCCGATAGAGACCCCACGCCCAGCTAGCCCCATGAAGAACCTTCCCCCCTCAATAATGTCTCTCCGAGTTACGTGCCCCCCGGAATTCGCACACCTGCTCAAGCCACAATCCCAGTCGCCGCCGCGTCCCGATGACCGCACCGCAGCGGGCTTCGAACAGGCCCACACCTACAATTTACTGCTGGAACTATGGCGACACCACTCATAGGTGGGCCCAGTGCCAGAAACCGCTGCAAAAGTTTTGTTGGCAGTGCGGGCGTTGGAACATGACGTTGGCCAGTTGTCAGGATTGTGGCGAGAGTTGGAGGGCGAACTACCGGAGAGAGATTTTTTATTTTTATTTTTACATCATTTTTTTTATTTTTATTTTTACATCATTTATAGTACAAATTGTAATTCTGATTTACATTTTTTTAATATAAACAATCTTTGAAATAGTAGATCCGCTGGCGCTGTTTTTATTTCAAGAACCCTTTCAGATCCCAAATAAGAACCTTTTGAGATCCCAAATAAGGACCTTTTGAGATTCCAAATAAGAACCTTTCAAGATCCCTAATAAGACCCTTTTAATATCTACATTACGAACTTATTGAGACCCCAATGAGAACCAAGGAGATCCCCAATTAGAACCTTTTGATCCCCGTACAAATTCCGTTATCAACCGTAATCCTTAATCGATGGTGTACCAAACCACCGTAATTAAATCCTAGTACGAAGTTCGTACTACATGCTACAATACTAAAGTACCGTATACCATGCGAACCACGTAATATATAATCAGTAGAAAAAGTTTTGAGTAGCCCCTACCCTGTGAAGTCCGCATGTGCATGCCAAAAAACCCGTCAAGAACCCTTAATTGTATGTGATCCCCGTATTTTGACCCTTATCAGTTTACACTCCGTATAATAACCTGCGATCAACCAAAAGAGCAAATCGCCCGCTTAACAACAACGCGATAAACCCTAATCCCTTTTCAGAAATACGAGACATGGCACCACGTGAAACCAGACCGCCAGATCAGCGAAACGTGGACGTGACAATCCAGCATCTGCATATTGGCACGATCAATATCACCCGAGAACCTCAACCACCTCCAGTCGTAATAGCAGCAGCCCCTAATCCACCAGACTTGGTTGCTGTCCAACAAATCCGTCGAACCCTCGAAGCCTTGCAGTGAGACGTAGCAGCGCGACGGAGACCGAGCCGAGAAAGTCACCCTATGCGATCCAGACCCCACTCAGATCGGGCCACGTCACAGAATAGTAATGAACGCACGTTTGTGAATAACCCACCGCGCCCTGACGCTATCAGAAATCGCATGCAATTAGATTCCCCCATGGTAGAAGAAATTATACTACGTCTCCAGGAAAGAGACGAGGGAACATCAGCAATCTGCAGTGGCTTTATGTTGAGAACTCCTGAAGCCCGATTCCCCGATAGTGGCGGTAGAGTCTTCCTGCAATCACAAAACGAACCAAACCCCCGAAATCGATGCTTCTGGTGTGGATCCCCCGAACATGCCATCATGTCATCTAATAGATGTGAACCACCCCAAGAACTTACTTTCGAACGTTTTCATAGTGCCGCATCTAGCAGAATCACGCAGTATTCCACTAACGTTAGAATTTTGCATGACAATTAATAAATCACAGGGACAAAGTTTTGATTACGTAGGNNGATTACGTAGGATTATATATAAAAAGGAAACTATTCTCACATGATCAATTATATGTTGCTTTATCAAGGTGTAAAAACCCGAAAAACATATATATATATGTACAAAATAATTTAGAAAATTCATTAGAAATTGAAAACATTGTTTGGGAAGAAATTCTTGATGATTATCACAAAGATATATAAAAAAAATACTATACTAAATACTATACTCTTATATATTCAATAAATTAATTAATTTTGCCAAATATAAAATGTGCGCAATAGTAGCATAAAATAAAGGACAAATCATTTAAATGATATTATAAGAAATCTTATACAATAACATATTAATT
>JAPYZO010003417.1:0-28738 GCA_030522905.1 Torymus flavipes
TAAGGGAAGTAGGGATGCACAATATAGCAAGATTAATCTTGATATTGTATTGTCTTGCTTTAATATTTAAGACTATAATCGATACAATATTTATGTACAAGTATGTAAAAAATCTTGTTTTGTCTTGAAAATAACTTGAGATAGCTAATTAAATAAAAACAATTATTGAACTCTCACACAAAGGCGTCTTTATTACCTCAATAAACTTGGGAAATTGATGACTCCTACATCCCCTCCGGTCGGCTTACTTAGGTACGTGAGGCTACAGGGAGGGGGTGCACCGCCTAGCGGCGGTGTGCAAACTAGATCCTGGCCGACGGCACATATATGGCGGGAATAATTAAATTTCAAATTTAGTATTTATTTATACTTGTGACGAAATTTTATTGTTTTTATATTAAACCTAATGTATTTGTAACTTAAAATTTTCTTAAATTTAAGAATATTTTCAACAGTAAATCATTTAAAAAGGTCTGAAACACCCAAATAGTCAACACGCTGACTGTTTCGCGTCTGCATGCCTTCCTCTTCTACGTAGACCTCGCGTGTCCCAACTTTTTAGGTTTGAGACTTTTTTATATAATCAACTTATTTTTTTGTTGCACATCTGCGTATAACTCCATTTTTGCGTGGCCTCGTGTATCCTCGGTATTTAGGTTTGAAACCTATTCTAATGATTGACTCGTTTACTATTGCATATCTGCGTAACTCCAATATGATCAAGAATTTAAAGACAATGTTTTTCATATTGACTGACAAGACTAAGACACGAGAGAAATTTTCAAGAATTTACAAGAGCGAAACAATAATTACAGAAATATTGTATTGCCTTGCTCTCATGCAACCCCAACAAAAAGTCTAGTGACAAATAAATAGTAATTAGTATAAATAATACAGCCCATCAAGCATTCTACATGATCATTAAACGATCTAATTAAGTTCAATAACTACAAACATGAGCACCGCATATATTTTTATTACTCTTCTTATTACTATCTAGTCCAAGTATCATATACAAGCCAACATCACCACGACAATTAATTTTATTTAATGATAACATTATTAATTGAAAAATGTCCATTTTTCCGCATCGCACATACTCGCAACTTTCAAAACCAGTGGCAAAATAATTTGAATAAATGCAAGCGCGCACGCAGCAGCGATGCTATCAGTCTCTCTGCAAATTGTGTGGTCGAAGCGCGCTTGCGCGACATTTTTTCCTCGCCGATCCAAAAAAGGCGAAGCTGTCTCCATCCATACTCACACACACATATGCACAGAGATATCTCTCCACCGGTATTATAACATAACGAGGACGTCGACGCCATCGCGCGTGCGTGTGCACACGGGGACGAGTATTACAACATAACGAGGACGAGCTGCCGCTAGGCGACGCGACGCGACCACCCATTCGGCTCGGATTCCCCAGCCCGTGCGTTGTAAGTAGCTACCGGGCCTCTTCTCTCTCTTTCGTATATGTAGATCTTCGGAGCGATTGTCGTCCGCAGATACTTGCGTATCGCGAAAGAGACAGAGGGGCGCACGTCATTTGTCTTGAAAGAAGTTGTCGAGGATAACGAACGCATGACGCGCCAGCGTGTGTCGCGAAAACAAGGTCGTGCACGCGCACGTGTGTGCTGTGCAGTGGAGGAAAAAGAGAAAGAAAGAGAAATTTCGTGGAAGCGAAAAGTTGAAAATGCGAGTTACGTAAATCGCGAATTATTATCGCGAGTGCTATCGATGTGCGGGATTGGATTTTGCGTAGAAGAAAAGAACTTTGAAGATTGGATGTATAGTTGAGAGATAATTACAATCTTAAATTGGAACTTTGAATGAGAATTTGTTTTAGTAACTAATTTGTTTATTAGTTACATTTTTGAATGATAAAATTATTGTAAAAAGGGAAAGATATGGGGAACATATAGAGATTTTCAAATTAAAATAATTGAAGATCGATTAATATTGTGCTGATAAATAAAACAATTAAAGTATAATAAAAATTTGTTATAAGATATGAGAATATTGACACTAATGATAGTTAAAAAAAAGTAACTAAAGAAGTTAGCTTTCGTAGAAAGTTATAGCACTACTATATATACACGCATCACTTTCTGTTAATTTATGATACGGACTTTATGACAGCCTATTGATGGAATACCAGCATGGCTTTCAATCTAGATATTTCCTTTCTCGCCTTCATTAAAAGAATATATTACTGTAATCTAGACTATTTGTCAAATAGATGTACACTTTTCATTTTTTATAGGATATAGCTTGTAAAAAAAAGTAATATACTAATTCCATTATAATCCACTTATTTTAGAGCAAATAAAATAAGTAAAAAAGTAACAAATCATGAAACCCCAAGAATTATTTTGAAAAATTATTATTTTTTTCAATATTATCATTGCTTCATGGTTTTCAATTTCCCTTCAAATTAATACTTTGAACTCCAAATAATACAAGATTTATTAAGTGCAAATTAACACATCATCCACACGATGAAGAATCGAGCTGACTTCGACAGAAGATAATTTCTGCAATAACTCGTGCTTCACGATCACATAAAATTTCGTCGCAAAAAAGCGCACTGCAGCCAACCGAAGCCTCACGTACTCCCCTCGCGGTCTATGGGCTTAAGAACTTGAAAAATTGAAAGACTCGCGGATTCACGTCGCGGATCAGCCTTTCGCTCTCCCCCTTTTTCCCTCAACCCGACCTCACTTTCTTCCTCTCCCTTGTATACCTATACATAACCCGTGTTATTCTCCATTTTCATCCGACTCTGGCGCACGAGAAGCCCCAAGGCCGACATGGCCTGACCTGGGATTGGGATTCAGCCCGATCGCAACCTTTCTCTCTCTCTCGCTCTCTCTCCTTTCTTTCTCTCTCACTCACTCTCCTCGGTTTTCTAGTTTCATGGGCGGTGGCAAAGCCAGCCGCACGGGCGTCTCCCATTCGCCTCTCGGGAGCCACCCCTCGGAGCTCCCGCGGCGCATACTCGCATGCAGGCGCGCGCGCACTACTCGCAGTTGAGGGGGGATCGAACACACCTCGCGCTACTGCGTTCATGTGAGTGAGTGTATGCGTGTGTGTGTGTGTGTGTGTGTGTGTGTGTGTGTGTGTGTGTGTGTGTGTGTGTGTGTGTGCGGCAGCGCAGGCGTCGTTACGGCTGATCGGCTACCGCTGCCGCTGGGCAGATGATAGCAGCCGGAGGGCCACGCGCGTGTCGAGATAGCGCGGCCTGCAGCTGCAGGCGTGCACGGTTGGATATTCGATGCATGTTAATGCACTGCATATGAACGCTTGCGTATACGCGTGTGTATGTATAGGTGGGTGCGTGGTATGTGTGAACATGCGCAGGAGGTAGATGATCGGGTAGCCAAGCGCTCGCGTGCTGCCGCTGTTAACGGAACTCGTGAGGCAGATGGTTTTTTATTTTGCCGAGTTTGCCGCGCCTTCGATGGGGTTGATTTTTGGTTTTGAATTTTTTTCAGGTAAAGTTGGTTGTAGATGGAACTCTATTTTTTTTTTAAAACTCAAGTTTTGACAGAGAGATTTAATGTAACGTTTTTCGAGTATTAAATTATAAATTTGTGTAGGGTGTTTATGAATTATCAAAGGGGGATAGATATTTTAATTACTTCACAATATTATTGAGAAAAAGTATAATAAATATTCATATCTTTCCGGGTACGAATTGAAAACAAACTCACCAGTTCTTGGCTAATCTTTTTGCGATTTTTATTAGGGCTATTTTTTTTCTAAATGAAAACTTTAATCTCATGTGAGGATGTTTTTTTCCTACACGTACATCTACATTGATTGTAAATTGCATAGAAATAATCTTTTCAGTAAAAAAAGTAGTGAAAAAAACGTAACGGAATTTTCATAGGAAAAGTAAATTGTAGAAACTGTAAGCCGAGCAAAAAATAATAAAAAGGAAACTAAAAAGCTGTACACGAGCGCATTTTTTGCTGCCTCGTCACCCTCTTTTCCCTTTATGCTCTCTTTGGCTTTTTTCTCTCTCTACGCGAACCTCGATAAGCGATCCCCCTTTGTTCGCAAGAATATTGATCTCGAGGCGGGACTCGCGCAATGCAGTGAGGAAGCAAATCGTATTTAACGTTGTCGCGCCAACGGCCGGAGTAGAATCGAAAAATTTATTATTTTTAAACTGAGGGTCAAAGCATTGTTGTGGAGTTTGGAAAAAATGAGATTGAAAGGCGAATGTATTTATCTCTTTCTCTTTATTTATTTCATCATGTATTTATCGGGTTTCATCGATATAAACATAAGCATTATCGCGTCGGTATAATTATAGATCATCGTCGGTACTATACAGGGTATTATATACACAGAAAAAGAGAGTACACAGTGTCACACTTAAACGACGACTTGCTTACTCGTACACCTTTTTTCTTATCGTCTAAAATTATGGTTGAACGGGAGAGAATGAAAGTAACGATCACGATGGCTCGGCAATGCAGTTTCGCGAGGCTTCGTGAAAATCGTTAGAATGCGACGTTGACGTTACTTTCATTCCCGTTCGATTATATTAAGAGAACTTTAGAATAAGTGCCTTTATTTAATTAATATTTTTTGTCCGCTTAAATGCTATTCTCATACAGTATAATTAGTATTGTTTTGGTATATCGTCACAGCGACTCTGTGCATAAATCGTTTGATTTCTACTTGCTCGTACAAATAGTAGCTCGCTATATCTTCACGGATTTTTGTCATAACTCGAGCCCTATAATTGCGGCATTGGTCTGTTCATATTTTATTTTATTTTTTTGCATTTGCGTTAAAAATATAGACACAACTACATCTCGTAATGTATTTACATGGGGTTTTATGCATTACTTGATAGATGAATTTTGATTGCTGAATGAAATTTCGAGGTGATGAGATCACAACAAATATTTTAATTTGATTGATATAATAGGAAACAGTACCATTACGTACTGAGATTTTCATATAAATATCCAAGAGAAAATATAAAAGTTAGAGACAGTTTATTAATAGAGATATTTAAGTATAATTGAAAATTAAAATACTTACGGAACAGATAATATAGGAAAATAAAAACTTCACCTCGAATATCGAATTCAAATACACGCTATGAATGTCCTTTATACTACTTAAGATACATATTTCTGAACACAACAACGTAACAGAGCTTATGTAGATTTTCAATGATAGATTATTCCATTTAACATACGCGATTTACACTTATTGCTATTATTTCAATATTGTTCATAAGCGTCGTCGCTATAAATTTCTTTACAACTTCTGGCGACTCTTTCCGAGTAGCATTTTCCACTTACAACTCTGCTTATTTAAATAGAAAAGAGAACTTTTTTTCCCTATACTTTGTCGATTATTTTAGACAGACGTAATGAACGAGCATTTTTATTAAACCGCGTTAACGACCTCTTTACAATTATATACACACACCATTTCACATAATTATTATGTACATCACTTAGAAGATTTTCGAGAGATATAGTCTTTAGAGAGCATCTTCTCAAATAAAAATCTAAAAATTTACAAAGAATATGATAATTCGCTCTTTCGTTGCATCGCGAATAAAATGCAAAACAAAATGAACGCCTTTCCTTCTTTCCTTTTACACACAAGACACATGGCACATATTAACGATTATTGACTGGCAAATTCCGCATAACCAGTTGCGTCACTGGGTTACTCCGTCATCATTAAAAAAGAAACAAGGAAAAGAAAGAGCGTTATAAGTCAGATATGGACAGTTCGTTACTCGAAAATAAATACGTTTTGTTCATTTATTAATACCATATATATTTCGAAATTAATCACTTTATAAAAGCATTAACAGCAATTTTCTTATTTCACTAAAAACAGTTATACAGCCGCTTAATTTATTGAAAACCTTTTCAATCCATTTCAACGTACACGTGACGCGATTAAATTCTTCTATATTAGCAGTTGTTAATACGAGGTTATCCATCCGTGAAAAACAGTATGAGTCAGGATAAAAATCGTTCCTCGGTGTCATTTTTAGCTATCACGTGTACTAAAATTGAACGTTCAAGCACGATCGCATCAAGATACGCGTCGTTACAGACCTAAATCTACAAGTAATTTATTTCGAAAAACGTATTGAAACAATCAAAATTATGGTACTGATAAACGAAGATAATCGAGACTCGAAATATCATGCCAATCATTTTTTAACAACACGTACACCTTTTTACGTCAGTCTCAACGCCCACGAAACTATGTTCTGAAACGCAATCGTCCACTTCCCCCTACATTAATAAAAAAAAAGTAGAATAGCCGCAGCAGCCACTTGGTTAATGACTTGTTGAGTATTTTAAAAATAATCACTAATGAATTTAGACCAAGTTGCAAGATATTTTTTGATTAATAGTTTCAGCGCCGGCGATGTTTAATGTAAGAGCCTGCAAGTTTCGAAGAAACGTTTCGCTGATAAGCCGTTACGACATTATTAATGTACTCATATTCTGGAACGCGCGATGTTTGCATCGCAAAAAATCCGCAGTCCGCGCGCAGTAGCAATTAGAACTGTCCATCTCTGAAGTCAGCGTCACCATATACACATATATGTAATATTATACGAGAAGAAAAGGAAAAAACACCTTCACAGCATTGCTCGTTACACGAACAACTCTACAACAGCGGACACGTCCTGTTACAGAGCCATGAGTCCGTAGTCGGACTTTATGGCCGTCGGCGGTATGGTCGATGGAACGCCCGGTGGACTCGTGCTCGCCGGTGCCAGAGGACTGATACTACCCGAGCCCATGTGCACCATACCGGGTGGTCCACCCGTTCCGGGGTCCATCATATTGTTGAGATGACAGTGGCTCAGCTGAGCCTGGAGATGAGCCAGTGGATGCTGACCACCACCGACGTGGCCTTGGAAGTTGTTCGGATGACCAGGTGGCACGTGACCACCGAGGCCACCGAAGCCGTCGCCCGTCGGTGGCTTGACGTCGTGCACGTCACCGAGACCCGTCATGCAACCGGTGACACTACCGTCGAGACTGCTCTCCAGGCAACTCTGGGGCGAGTTGTTGTTGTTCTTCCGCTGGCTGCTGTTGTTGTTGGGGTTGCTATTCTTCGCCGACGACCTACCCGAGGATTTTCCGGACTTGGTGGGCTGGGGCTGGCCGTTGGCGTTTTTCCGTCGAACGTTCTTCGTGTTGGGCAGCTTGTTGTCCTTCTTCCACTTCATCCGACGATTTTGGAACCAGATCTTGATCTGACGTTCGGTGAGCACTAGCGTGTGGGCGATCTCAATGCGCCGACGGCGCGACAGGTAACGGTTGTAGTGGAACTCCTTCTCCAGCTCAAGGATTTGGTGCCTCGTGTAGGCTGTGCGCTGGCGTTTTGGTTCCATCCCCGGTTGGTACGAACCATTCGCTGTAACAAACAGAAATGGAGCTTGATTAGGTACATGGCTTGGATTTTAATAAAATGCGATAATTAAGATGGTTGCGATAAAATATACTAATAATAATATACACAGAAATAAATTTATAGTTAATCTAACCATTTTTCATCAGATAAATCAACTGATTTGGGGAAAAGCTTAAATGGTATTATAGAATAAGTAAAAATAACTTTTGTTTGTAGTGGAAATAACATTACATTTGAAATGTAGTTTTTCTTGCGTTAAGAACGTTAAAAGGTTATTAAAAAAATATTCGTTCAAAGAGTTTTTTCAAAACGAAGAAATTCTTTTTCAGAAAGAGTAGAAACTTTATTTATTTTAAAACAGTTTTAATGTATTAGAGATAGAATGTAATGTCAATATCATCTTAAGAAAAGGAAGATTCTACTTTTTTTTGCTGCCGTTTTTACCGACATTGTTGTAAGTAAAATGATCCTGACATTCTAATCTTTAATCAATTATGTGAACAGTAGCAGTAGTTTTTGTTGTTTGTAAATTTGATAATTTCATAGAGGACAAAAGGATTCACAATTAAAAAATATTGCTTATATAAGTCAATGTAACGTAAAGGAAAATATTCTCGAAAATATAAAATTTTCTATATTAGCAATATCTAGAGTCAAATTATCTGTAGAACTATTAGATTAACAATTTAAACGACAAGTCAGGTAACAAGTTTTTTTATCAGCAAATTATTCATAATAACTAATATAAACTATTAACGTGAGGTCATTCAGTTGATGTCCACCGTCAAATTGAAAATTCATATTGAACAAAATAAAGCATATTACTAAAATAAATTAACATAAACTTGATAAGTGAATACTATAAAAATTAATTTCAGATTAGAGCGATAAGGAGAAAACGCGCCAGGCCATAACAAAACTTAGAGCCTGAAGAATACTATCTCTGCACATTCTAGAGAATCCATCATACTAGAAATTCCTGCTGTCTGTTGTTACTCACACCCGCAGACTCACACACACGTGATCCACATTTCGAATCCCGTGGAATGCCAGCGAAGATGTATTTCGAGTTTGTGTTAATGGCTACTTTTTACCCCGCGATACTCCGTATCTCGACGTGCTACTGAAAGGGTCATCTCTCTCTCTTCCTCTCACTCTCGCATCCTTTGCTCGATGACGAAAAGAAAAAGGAAAGGAAATATCGTGAAAACAAGCTACCGAACTGGCCTCGATATCAGCCTCGCTCTATCTTCCTTCACGCGTGCGCGCGAGCTACCGCACCTCGGGGCAAAGTGGCGATGTTTTGGTGGCTTCCTAAAAAGAGAAACCCGGTGGTCCGGATCGGTCAACGCTGGCTATACACGACGTCGCGAGCGTCGGGTGATCAGTTACGCGAGCGAGCGAGCGAGCGGGGACGAATACATTATGCGAGATACGCGAGAGCGAATATGTTGTGGAGGACGAACGTATCAGGCACAAATCCGTCCTTATTAGCGGCTACTACTTCCATTCCGTTTCTTCGCCAGGTGTCAAATATGATTTATGGGAATTCGGAAATTCAATTAGCTTGGCCCGGGCTACTTATACGCGAAACAGATTACGAGCCAATTATCGTCGCTGCTCGTGGTGACAATGATAACGTTCGTGCGTGCGGCCGGCGCCTAGGCGAAATTATTACTCACGCGGTTGGAATAGTTTCGAGCATTTCTTTCGCATAGTTTTTTTTCTGGCATCCGTGTAAAGAATCTTTCGGTGTTACTGATAAACTTTTTGTCGCCGTAATGGATCACTCTGGGCGTTCATTTCCGTTTTGGGTTGAATTATTATTAGGCAGACGAATGAGAAAGGAAGTGATTAATAATAATATACATTAGGAAGCTTGTTTTGTGGATTAGTACTAACATAATAATGTAATTTGGGTGGAGAAAATTTGCACATTCTAAAGTGCCTAAATGCAAATTTGGCATTACTCATTCTAAATTCGTATCGTATAGATTTGTGTTAAAAAAGAATGTCCAGAAAAGGATGAAAGCTACATCGATGTCATATTTTAGAGAAATAAAAACCATAATATATTATGCATATTTATATAATAATATAGTAGTTAAATGTTCAATCTTAAATATTTTAGTTTTTAAAACTTTGATGAAAATATTTACTATATTAAGACTTAATGCAACGAGATTTCTAAACTTTTCACTATGGCTTTAAGAAATATTAGAGCCATCAATTCAATTTAGAGTATAAATTTAGATCAAACAGTGTATACATTTGTTAAGAATCCCACATAAATATGAGTATAAACGGGCCATATTTCTCTTTCCAAACCTATATTCCTATCGTGATGGTAGATAAATGAATATTATATCAGTGCGATTTTTTTTCACTTCAAGGACCATTCCATTTCATAACAGACAAAGAGCTCGAGAAAACGTACACGCTTATACATCCATAGTGGTACTCAATCTGTTAATCAAGATGAAACTCGGCCCGTGCCAGGCAACGAGGAGATCACGAGATTTTCATTGAGTAACAATCCAAAAGTCAACGCTCAGCAGCACCACACAGACAAAGAGCACGTACATCCTACATAGCTGCGACCCGTATGTGCGCGCGCGCGTGTGGGTTCGATATATCGACGCGTCAGGGATATCCCGCGCGTGGGGTCGTGTTTTTCCCCGGGCCGTCAGAAAACCCGCGAGCAGCCACATACGAGAAAGAGAAAAAGAGACGACGACGACGACGACGACGAAGAACGAGGAGGAATAGCGAGGCCCGGTGGTCCCGACAGGCTCTCTCTCTCCACGTGAAATACAAGAGCGCGCGTAGAGGATTCGAATCACTGCGGGCACATTCCATTCCAGAGCTGCTGACCCTTCCTCTCTTTCTCTCTCTCTCTCTCTCTCTGCTCGTCGTCGCCGTCCGGCTCCGGGCGGCCATCGGACGGACCGTCACGAGGGGAGAGATTGCGCTGTCTACTCCCGTCTCTCTTTCTCTCTCTCTCGTACGCTCTCTGACGTATGCGGACGAGCAAGAGAGCACACGTATACGGGTGTACACGCTTTGGTGAGTACAGAACCGCGGTCCGACCGCATCCCGTAATCAAAGTTCTGTGATGGCGAGCTGCCGTTGGTCGGCCTCCGGCTGCTGCTCATTGCTTTGTACAGCGGTGTGGATGTATGCGACGATCGAGCGTCTTGCGATGATGAACTAGGACGTGGCACTGAAGTAGAATCTCGATTTAAAAATAGCTTTGGATGCGTTTCGATGTTGATATTGGGATTTTATTTAGTACTTTTTTGGCAACTAAATTTGTAAAAGGATATTTGGTTGTGAATTTTTTAAATAAAAAAGAATGCTAATATCAAGACGATAAGAGATAATATAAAGAATAACAAATGAATTAACGAAAGAAATATGAGTTGTTGAGAAGTATCAGAGGTAATAAAATAGGATATTTTATATAATAATTATTTTAATGTAACCTAGTGTTTCATTGTGATAAAATCTTGTTTTATATATCATTCTTTAATATTCAAGTTAAAAATGAATTTCTAGAAAATAAGAGTATTTGTATTCATTGATATGTTTTGTTATACGCTTATGTTCCATGAACACTTAAAAAGTGTTACAATGTACTACTACTTGACTATAACTGGATATAAGCTACTCTAACTGGCTATTTACCACGTATCATGATCCGATCTCTGCGGTTCGCTCTAAATATCAGCGCAAACTACCAGTTAAACTATATATTCAGTATTTTATACATCGTCAAGCTAAAAATACCGTTGTGAGTTACGAATAAATAGAATAGACGAGTCTTTATATTGATCTTTATAAGTAAAATATAGTTCGCATAAAGTGCACAAGCATATTAGTTTCGAAACGTTCAAAAATTTATTAAAATCTTTACATATATTTCTTAAAAAATATTTGACTATTTATTAATACCGTGCAATTATTCGTATATCTTATAACCTTTACTTTATTATATAGCTTTAAGCCATTTTGATTACTATTATGATGAGTCAGATCTATAGTATCGATTTGAAAGGCTGCTTAATTTCCAAAATAAGGTACCTCTTTACTTTTATTTCCCTATACACAAGTATTATGATCGAACCTTTAAACACCAATGGTACATTTATAACCAATGTCAAAATAACGCTATTGAGATGTCTAATTATAATCGATCTATAAAACGTTATTTAATATCGGCCTCCGCCGTCGCCACGGAAGATCGAAATCGGCGCCGTCTGATTTCCACGTACAATCGATGGGCCATCTCGATAACTTTGTATACATATCGCTTGTATATACCTGAAAAACAAGAAACGCCAGCGCGGCTAAGGACAAGCCGTCCTATCTAGGCCTCGTCCCGGGGCAGCAGCGCGTTTCGTGTACGCGGGGAATAGTTGCAAGTTGGAATGAGCTGCAGTTTTCGCGGTCAAAGGAGAGAGAGAAAGAGAGGAGGCAGCCCCCTTTGGAATTACAAAGCCAACCGACGCGATTCTGGGGAGTGTTACGATGCAGAAAACATTTTTCGAAAATAGCCCCGTGGTCTAGCCTGCGCAGACGCGACTTTTGTCGGCCTCTCGCGTACATGACCGGTATTTTTGCCATTGTTAATTCGAACGGCGAAATTCGGTTTTCGGAGGAAGTGCCGTCCCAAGGGCGCACAGCGTGTCGCAAATTTTCTGGTGGGCTTCGTTTAAGAGAAGAAGTTTCTGATGAAATGATTTTTAGATAATTTTTGTTGCCTTCTATACCGTAAGATCCAGCAAAATGAGATTGAAATATATTTTTTTCTGTTTTATAGCATGATGAATTTTACGTTAATGCGTGCTTTTATTGTCTATTCTATACTAAGAAATATATATTAGCTTTTATAGTGATTCTTTTAAATGTATATTATTTGATTAGAATTTTAAAGCTAGGCATTCAATTAAAAAAAAAACTTTTATTTTCATTTATTTAAGCTATTTTAAAATGTAACAAAATTTCTATTTATTTAAAAAAGATAAAAAGTAATTAAATGGTCAAGTAATTTGTACAATAAAATGTTTTTATTAGAGAGTAACTCCTCATATGTGAACTTATACCATTGATGTTAAATAGTACCCATTAATGGTTGAAATAAATGATAAAACAACGTGCTCCAGTTGGTCATTAGTTGAAATAGTATCACGGTTCTGATTTTGTAATGGTTAAATAATGTACTTCACCTATAATTTACTACTTATTAAGCTGTGTAGTAATATCAATAACCGTTACTTCACGCAAATACGAATATATCTCCGGTATGGCAATATAATTACGAAAAAATTGAATCATTTTCTTTGAGCTTTATTTTATGTATATCAATAAGATTACTAGACATTAAATTATTTTACAATAATATGTTTGTTATTTAATCTCGATTAAAAAGGATTTTCCCTAACAATATTAGATTTCAATCAATCAAATACTATTTACCACTTGATACGTATTTTAAGTTTAAATCGAACAAAAATATACCCCAATCAAATAAATAATTTAAACGTAAATATTTTCTGAATTAAAGTGAAGTATATTTAAACCAGTTTAGTATTCTAAATGTACCTAGTATATTTTTCCCAAAGCACGAAACAAAGAAGTTCCAAATAAGAAACATGAAATAACTCAAAAAATTCTTTTTAGGCGAAACAAAAGAATACTGCAAGGTATATTTTACCAAGAGAAGCAATTAATGATTTAACTACTAGAATTATAACAATGAAAGGAAGCTTTCTTTTGTTTTATTTTACGTAATTATATTGTTTTTATCCTCTTCAGCACTGAAGGTCGTTGTTTTATCGCATACGTTTATTAGTTCATTCTTCATATAATTATTTTTTTAAGAACTAGTCATAGTAGTGAAGCTTTTATTTTTTCAAATAATGGATTGCTCAATAGTTTATACTTAATTCCTGATTTGTTTAGGAATGTTTTAAGAAATTTTCATATATTTTATCTAATTCTTTGGAGCATATAAAATTATGAATAACCGGGTCGTGTATTGCATTGTACTTGTTATTATATATTGTACAGAAAAAAATTCTGTTATGGTCCTGCATTAGGAAAAAATTTATAGTTAATTTAAACGTTTTGCATCAGCTAAATCAACTGATTTAGGAGAAAGCTGAAATGGCATTATAAAATAAATAAAAATTACTTTTGTTTGTAGTGAAAATGATATCATGTTTAAAATATAGTTTTCACTGTATTTAAAAAGTTAAAATTTCATTGAAAAAAGTGGAATCTCCTTTTCAAAAAATAGTATCCGTTCAAAGTGTCCATTCAAAACGAGGAAACTCCTTTTTGGAAAAAGTAGAAACTCCATTTGTTTAAAAGCTGTTGCAATGTATTAGTATTTAATGCCAGTCCCACCGTGACAAAAAGAAGACTCTACTTTATCTTTAATACCATTTTCAGCGACATTGTCGTAAATAAAGTTAACTTTGCATTCTAATCTTTAACCAACGGCATGAACAGTAAAATTAGCTTTTGTGTGCTTGCGATTTCTCACTTAAATTTTAGTTAAGATACAATTAATTTGTAAGTAAAAAAGTTCAGAAATATTGAATGTATTTTAATTCATTGAAGGAATATTATTATAAATGCACATTAATTGTAGTTGTTGAATTTGCTAATACGACGTTAATATTTGCAATTATTTTGGCGTTGTTATTTTGATAATATATAATAACTTAATTGTAATGAATAAAATGATATGTTAAAGGTGAATTTGAACACCTTTTAGGCTCCACGACAGCAACGAGTGATTAATGAATTTTATTAATGCAGAATCAACATCAATAACATAAAAATATATTGTACTAGGGTGTTGCGATCTATCAAGTTACTCCTTGTTTCTCTTTTTCGTACTCTCCCGTGGTTGAAAAAAATCTTTGTCGGCTCGACCCGCGAAGTGAGCAATAAATAACTCGTGGGCGTGACTAATTCAGCGCGACTGTCACACGCAGAAACCAACCCGAACAACGCGCAGTGCATGCAGTCTCGCCACTTCTCGAAAGGCTTGACTCTTCTATTTTTATTTCGGCTTCTTATTAAAGCGGATGGATGCCAGGCACGGAGCGAAAATCGTCGAACACGAAAACGATCCCCAAAGATGCGCGCGTCGGCACACACGACGCGACGGTCGATCCCATGCAGGATTCATCGAGACGCTTGAAAAATGGCGGGACATTAATACCAGTCGGTTTTTCTGAAGAGGAGGAAGAGCACACTCGGCTTAGCAGGTGACAACAAGGTGCTTCGCTCAGATTCGCCGCCATAATTCTTCACGAATTACGAACAACACACGCAGGGATGCCACGGCTGCCGCTGCTACGCCGCAACGTTGCTATACACGGCGGCGGGAAGATAAATGCGATACTTAAATCAACACGCCACTTTTGTAACCTGCCGCTCTAAGCACATTCTATTTATCTACAATGGAGCGCACAAAAAGCACGCGCATAAATAACCTTGCGAGGTGCGTCTTTAGCGCGTATTGAAGCGGCATTCGCTGTCGGCGATGACGGCCATCGCGCGTTGTGTCTCGTGGGAAATACAGGGAAAAATGAAGAAATGCCAGGATGATTAGACTGATTTGTGCAACTCGGGAATCTTGTTGATCTGTGATTATGATTTGCCGTATTTTTATGCAAATCGTGGCCTTGTGCAATTGCAGGAGGTGAATTGCGCGAACTAGCGAGGGGAAATACGACGGCGCTTGTGTAAAGAGCAAACTGTCGGTCCGACGGTAGCGCGTGCGGCGAGACGACGCTTGGCCTCAAGATATCCAACAATAACAGTTGCAATCACTGACGTATTCATTTGCTAATTAGATTTTTTCCGATATTTTTGCAATTATGATTTAGCTCGTATGTTGCTGTTGGGTGAAAAATGTGCACGCCCTTTATACAAATCAGTTGAAGGGTTTTATTTATACGCACTGCAGAAGTATCATCTGATGGTTTGTGCTTTGATCGATTGCAAAAGGTCTTTCCAATAAAATTGGCATAATTATGGATTCAAATATAATGAATGTGGTAAAATTGCATATATGACAGTATGTTTGTTAATGAAATGAGGAAAAATACATATTTTTTGTTGAATAGTAAACGCAAGAGAAAGCGCGAGTGCATTTTATTTTTAAACGCTCATGATTTCTAGTTTAGGGTAAGAAAAATAAAAAAAAAATACTAACTACACTACACGAATATACAAATATGGTGGAAAAAAATAAAATGTTTGCAATATTTAATTGAATTTGCAAATTTAATCTTTGTTTTTGGCTACAATTTTCTATATAGACATTTTCTTATATTCTCTTTTATATCAGGTTTCTATTTTAATAAAAAATTACATTTATAAGTAATTGATAAATGTAATAATTTATATTTTTTAAAGCTGCACCAGTATAATGACAAAAGGTAAGAATCCTATTTAACATTAATTATAACTATGTGTAGTAACAAGCATATGTTTTGATCTAAACCGTAATAAGGAAGGAAAGGCAAACAATTGCAACATGTTAATGTTATTTATTCTTTAATTTATAATAAATTAATAGTATTAGAAACAAAACTATAGGAACTTTATTTGATACGATCTCCAAAACCTGACAGCGTGTACTTTTTCATATTCGAATTTCCTACTACAGCGCTACAAAATTAAAAGCAAAACGAAACTCACCAACTCCTGCAACGTGAATTTTCTTCATCCACGGATAAATGACACGATCCTTTCCGGTATCCTCGTCGTCGTCGTCATCCTCTGCCATCCCCGACGAGCAGTCCATCATCGGATCGTCATCCAAATCGTCCTGATCCGAGGCGTCATCTGGATGATGAAGCTGTTGCTGCGTCTGGCCCTGCTGACCTGCACCTTGCTGCTGAAGACTTTGCTGCTGATGCTGCGCCTGTTGCTGGTGTAGATCCGGCGAGTTGTCCCGGTGCAGCGATCCCGATCCCGCGGGGCTGCAAACCCCACCATCATGCGGTTGTGGTTGCTGCTGCTGCTGCGGCGCCTGCTGATGCTGTCCGTGCGCCTGGAGCCCGTTGTCCTGCGTCACGTGGTTCTGCATCAGCGACGGCGACAGGGCAGTCGATCCCAGCACCGTTGACGACGGCACGGACTGCTGAGGCTGTTGCTGCTGCTGTGGTTGCTGATTCTGCATACTCGGTGGGCACGTAAGCGGCGGTTGCTGGGCCTCCGGCGGCATCGCCAGAGCTCCCACCGCATGATGGTGCGGGTGTAGACTTGCGTGGTGCACCGCATGCACTTGGTGATGGGGATGATGCGGCGCGTAGTATCCACCATAACCGGGATAGCCGCCGTTAAGCTGGACAGCCGAGGTGGCGCCGTAGGGCGTCGAGGCAGCCTGGTGATGGTGCTGGTGATAGCCATACTGCAGCTGATGGGATTGCGGATGGTTCAGATGATGGCCGCCGCTGAAGAAGTCGGCACCGTTAGACGGAATGTAGTTGTTTTGGCTGTACTCCTCGCTGGGTGGGAACTTAGGATCCACCATGTGGTGTGCCACTGGCTGCTGGTGCTGCTGGTGATAGCCACCACTGGACGGATTCATGAGAAACGAGCTCATCGTAGCGCCAGGCTACGCACAATCTCCGGGAATCGAACGCTGTAACTCTCACACTCTCTGCGATCAATGTTTCTGTCGTGCAAAGGCAAACTCGCGTTCTTCACATGCTTTCTCACACGACTCGGCCAAAGTATACGGCTGGGTTCACACACGGCACTGCTTCGTCGCTGCTGTTACTAACCGAACGTCCATTGCGGAAAAAACAATCCGTTTAAAATTTTGTTATCCTGTCCACTGTCGCAGGTGCTGCTGCTATACTATCGCGAGCTACGCGCTTATCGGCGCTGGTGGCCTCCTTCGCGCGCGCGCCGTGTGCACTTTTGCAGCGCGCAGCTCTCTCACTCGCTCGCTCGCTGCTGCGCGGATCGACTATACTGCTGCTGCTGCTGCTGTCGGCTGCGTACGTGTGTGAGAGAGAGCGCTCACACGTGAACACGCGCACACATGTGCACAGGGGCTACTGCGGCGGTGGCCGCGCCAGCTGGTGGTGCCCGCCCACTCGTGCCCAATTACCATACCACGTGACCGCGCGCGCAGCCAATCAGAGCCCAGCCCCATCCGCAACCATGATGGATAGCTCGCTCACATGCAACATGTGAGTGTGGCGCCACGGTGAGCCCCCTGCGGCAGGTGCACCAACCTCTGCGAGCGCTATCTCTCGCGCTTTCTTGCGAACACACGCGCACACCGTTCACCACTTATCAGCACGGAATGCAAATTCGATTATCGAGTCCCTCTATTTGGTATTTTCACTTTTTTTTTTATTTTTTGCTCTTTTTTCTATTGTTTGTCACTTTGTACTGCAATCAATGGAGTGTTATACTGTTATTGCACCATTCGCACTTTTTACATGATAACGAGAATTCGTTATACGATCTTAAAAAACTAGACTGAAGCACTGGAGTACAAGTCACTTCTCTGTCGGACCATCGAACTTCACTGGGCGGCTGCTAGTGGCGAAGTGTCGTGCACCGTCAGACCGGGGCCATAGAGAGCGCGAGAAGAGCCGCGCGAAGGTTCGTCGAGCTGCCTCGGCGTACAAACTCGTCTGGCGAGTTTCTGCTCGGCTCCCTCCGCAGCTCAGCTGCTGTTGCTGCTTCTCTCTCGCTCTATCTTTCTCTCTCTTTGGCTCCGCGAGCGCGAGAGGCCAGGCGCAGCCCCACCACCGCGGTGGAGCCAAGAGAGCTCTCTCGCGGTGCGTGCACATCCCCACCTCTTCTTCGATCGGCGCGAGGCCAACCCCTGCGCGAGTGTGCGCCCCAAACCCTCGCCTCTATCTCTCTCTTGGTGTGTGTGCGCTCGTGTATATGCCACGCCGTTGCGGTCCTGTGGCCCACGCTCGCTGCGGGGCGAGAGTCACTCCTACGGTTCTCTCTTTCGTTCTCTTTCTCTTTCTCTCCTTATAACCCGCCTCTTGCTAGCGCTCGCACTCTTACTTCGTTTCCCAGGGTGATAGCGCGTATCTCTCTCTTTCATTCTTTGCTGTGGAGATGGCACGTTGCGGCGCCGCGCAGAAATCCACACAGAGGAGAGGGAGAGTGCGAATGAGGGAAAAGTCGCTGGGGACGTGGCTATGTGTGGCGGCTCCCGTGGGGGCGACGGGAGAAATCGGGAACGGGTTGAGAGTGCGAAAAGTTGCGGCTTGTCCGAGGGAATTATGTACTGCGGGTTCGCGGGGATTATAGAGAGGCCCGAGGGTATGTGGATGTGTGTGGAGGGTGTAGTCGAAGAGCGGTGTCATTATTTTTCGTAGGGAACGAGTTGGAGAGTGTGAAATATTATTTTTTAATGATGAAAGAGTTTCTCTGTAGTACCAATAATTTTGTAAGTATAAAGCTTAAAATGTGAGGATGTTGCTGGTTCTAAATGTGTATGAGATGAAAATGGAACTAAAATAGTCAAACTTTTTTTTTAATAAATTCCGTATGAAATCTCCAACTTATTTTTTTTAAATATTTTGCTCATCAAAAGCTATTATATAAGTATTTTCTTTATCTAAAATACAATTCAAATTTTTCGTTATAAAAGTTATGCCAATTTTTTATCAATTTTCCCGAGTTTTATATACGATCCCTTCACATTGCCATTGTTTTTTAAGTAAACTAAATGTACAACTTTATGAAGACTTTATACATTGGAAAATAAACGTGCGCACCCAAGCGTCGGTGAACATGCGGCGAATGCGAAGCTACGAGTCATTACAAGAAAAGCACACTCACGATGTTTTACCCTGCTCGCATTAAGTTGCTGCGGTGAATTCGTGGGAGGTGAACTAACGAAATACAATGAAGAACACGTAAACAAAATTTTGTTGTAAGAGATTTCATTTTAAACTGGAGCGCAACTGTAAGAATGAATCTGCTAAATGATCGGTATGAACATCCCTATTTTTCCATATTCTTTTCTAATACTTTAAATTAGACATTGCAGAATAAAAGTGATATTAAATCGATCCAAGATATGAGATAAGAATATCAATTAATATATGAGATAAGAATATCAATTAATATATGAGATAAGAATATCAATTAATAATTTTCCACGCTATGAGTTTGCAATATTTATTAAACATCCTTGGTTAATTGCTGGATTGTATAGGCAGTGATTCAAAATAATAATGCAAAAAAATAGTTTGTCATCCACAGTACCTAAAAATAATTGTTTTTTCTTATTTTTAAGTGGATAACAAGAACACCGCACACATTCTTTCCTTATTCCACAAGAACAAGATCAAAGAAGCTTACTTATAAAAAAATTCATCGGCATCATTAAGTGTGCAAACACTGCTCATCATTAAATTTGTTCATTACAGATCCTGTCATCGCGCGCCGCAAAAACCACCAATTACTATCAAATTAGACACTGTCTCACATGTTTTATTGTCAACCGACGGGCCCACGTGCGTAATACGCTGACGCACAGGCATCAAGGTATATACGTACACGCTCTCTCCGAGACACGACGTCTCCAAGGGGAAATTCGCAAATCAAGAGATCAGCGACAACAACCGTGTCGCGAGAGGGCCAGGGCGGGGTGGCCGCCCCATGTATATGTGTGTATATATATACGATGCTCGGCACAATAGGCGCACGCGGAGCGATTGTTATATTTCGTGCAGGGCAAGGCAGCCGTGAATAACGGTTATAAATTGCCCTCCTCAGCATCGGTCCGAGAAAAATTGGTAACTCGTGAAAAGTCATCGTGCGCGTGTATGGTGGATCGATTTTCCGCAAGGAGAATCTTATATATATATATATAGGGCTCGCGCGTGTGTGTGCTGCTATATATGTTCTCTCTCTGGAGTACTTTTGCGCTATATAGGAAAGCCCGTGTTGGTTCTGCGCCGCAGTCGCTTTTGTGCGGCTCATGCGCGTGAGGTGTTGTTCATTTATCAAAACGCGAGGAAGGACACCCCTAATAAGAGAGCAGTCGAAATTAAAGCGTGATGACGTCTTTCGTTGTGGCGCGCGCGCGCACCGGTGAGCTTAATGAAAATTAAAGCGTGAAATTGATAATTCATTTACGGCGTTTATGTATGTACGTGTGGGTTTTTTGGTGGTGCGCGAGAGCTTGAATTAAGTATTCTTATTTGGGCTGTGTAAACAATGATTACGAGGCAAATATTTTATTAATTATAGGTGGGATTTGCCGTTGCTTGCGACTATTCAGGTGCGAGTATCTTCTATTCATTTAAATCGTATTACATGGCTTAACGATCTTCTTCCTAGCTATTACAAGTCATTTGAATACTGCTGGGGTAACGATTATTTCTGAACCTCCTTTAAAAAGACTTATAAAGAAAAATGATTATATAAGAATTATTTCAGTATGTATAAGATAGATAAGCATTATTTTGACAAGTATTATTACAGATAATACGTGGAACATTAACGTTATGATATATCATATTCCAAAATATATTGAAGTGAAGTTGAGTTCAACATGAGTGAGAGATACAAAAAAGTATCTACGATAATTGCAGAAAAGTTGACTAACTCAATTTTCTCAGAAAAGTTATAGGACAACTCTGGAAACTCGTCAACAAGACAAACTTTTGTAATTTTGATATCCACTTGTAGTTCCTTCAGAACTGAACAGTTGAAATATAACCCTTCTAAAGAAAAGAAAACTCTTAAAACTTTTCCAAACAAGGACTGCTAATTTCAAGATCCAGCAAAAGACAGCAGCAGTGAAACTTTTGACAACTTAATTTTTTTGTAATGCTGTCTTCTTATAATAATAATTCCATTCAGATATTAGTAATATTAAAGAAATGTTTTATGAATAAAAGAATCATCAAGTTTTTATTCCACAATTATGTTTATCCCTACTGAAAAACTGCTGCCAATACATTGGCACTTAGCTTCCTCAAAATAATGTATTTATTCCTTTCCTTTTAAATATTTTATAACAATAATTTATTGTATCATACCCAATTTTCTGTATGAATATGCGTAATAAAACTAATATATATTTTTCGAAAATACACTCTTACAACTCTTGTTATCGTGCGACAACAAAAAAACGATATTTTTATAAATTAATATATATTTTTTTTAAGAAACAAAAATAATCTTTTAAAATATTTTTAAGCAAATAAACGCTTTCATTTCATAAAAATGTCAAAAAAATTTTACCCACCAGAAATTGTACAAGCAATAAAATGTGACCTTGCAAATTAAAATCGTATAAAAAATAGAAAAAGATTTCCTTCAATAATATTCAAATATAAAAGAAAAACATTTTTTTTTTTACTTCATTAAAAATTATATAAAAACAAGCGAAATTACGTGAGTATGTAAGGCTTGAGATTAAATCATCTCAATGACTCTTTACTGGAGTCTAAGTGACAAAACTTGGCTTATTTTTGAGATCCAATTAGATTGGGGATACAAAATTTTCTAAGTAACCTTCGTAAAATAATTTTGTCTGTTCATGTAGAAGAATGCTTGTAAATGACAAAAATACAAAAAATAAAACTAACTTTCCTAAATTGATTGTATGTATAGGCAATACATTAGCAACAGATTGACTGCTAATATATTGGTAATATATTGCTAACAGATTGGCTACCAACGCATCAGCAATATATTGGTGGCTCCGGCGAATTAGCGTAGTCGATGAGTAAGAAAAAAAAAATACTTATTGAAAGTAAAAATTTAAAGTTTTTATTTGTATTTTTTTCAAGTACGGTCACCAGATGAACTACAGGGAGCAATATGAGCCACATATTGTCCATATATTGCGAGAATGGTACCCACAACTTTAATTTATTTTTTGCGACAGATTACAAGATTAATTTGAATCAGGTTTATCAATCACCAAACTAAAGAAACAAAGTAGTACCTAGTTGGAAATAATAATTAAAGTTCTTTTTATCTACTTTGCTTTTTTATGATATTTTGTTATAGCATAAATACTTATAGACCTTTCAGATCAAATTGAAGATTCGAGGCTTTATTTTTAAGTACCAGAAAACTGCTTCCCAACACTAAAACCGTTTCCCACATGATGTGCGCTCTCATTGTATGGATAATTTTAATCATACTAAATATAGAATTAGATATATGATTCACCATCAACAGAAGAAGAAAAATCGTAAAAATACCAAGAAAATCAGACTTTTATAAAATATAACCAGATAGCGATAAAAGAAAATAACATTTTCTTTTTTCTTGCAATAATTAATTATTCCCATGCTTATATTAGTTACATCCAACAGCATACTTCATCGCAACGATGAAACCATTTTTTCCTCTTATTAATTTTTACTTCATTCTGCCGGAGGGGTGAAGAAAAAAATATACGAGCCCTCATCTCCCTCGAAACCAAACCTCGCCACACGCGAACTGCGCAGAGCTACCGTGCACGTGGAAAATCATCAATCCCCCAGCACACACGCACGCGCGCTCGATTTTTCTCGAACGCGGCTTGCCACACACGTGTCTATATATACATTATATGTTAACGGGCAAAAACGGCAGCACGCATCACGCAATCTGCGAAGGGAAGGTGGGTAGGTAGGAAGGTTTGTATATACGTGCTTCTTCTTTCTCTCACTCTCTCTAGGCGGATGACGTAGGTGTGGAGTGAGAGCGGCACACTCGAGAGCCGCCGTCGCTTTTCGAGTGCACAGCGTTTCCGTGTTTTGCGCGCGCGCCTTCTATCAACGCCCCCGCCGCTCTTTTTGCTCTCTTCAAGGCACACGCGCAGTCAGCCTCATCTCCCGTATATCGTCCTCTTTCTCCCTCTCGTGTGTGTGTGCGTGTGTGTGTGTGTATATATATCTATACATTTCGTTTCTCCTCTCTTTTTCCGCATTCTACGGCTATCTCGCTCTCCTTATCTTTCTCTCTCTTGCGCTCGTTCGCGGCAGCGCCTGCTGTATCTCGCCTCTTTCTCGCTCCCTTTCACCTTATTACGTCTCTTTTGCTCCTTTTTTCCCTCCCCGCGCAAGCGCCCGCGCGTATATCGCGTCCCTCTCTTTCTCCCTTCGCGTCTTCCGGCGAAACACGATCAATCACTTCTCCCTGGCCGGCGTGACACCCCCTCGCGGTACTCCCACCCGCCACCTTCTTCTTCTCTTTCTCCGCGCGCTGCGTCGCTGCTGCTGCTGGTGCGCGAGGATTCCTGGAGAGAGAGAGAGGAAGAGAGAGCAGCACAGTACTCAAGTCGCGCGCAGATGCTTCGCGGGGTACATATCGCGGCCAGGAATGCGATCTAATACGCGGTATTCTGATTATTGCGGGCGCGTGTTGTGCCGCAGCCTCTTTACTATCCCTCTCGCTGCTATACGATGCAGAGATATGTTCGGTGCTGTGAGGGGAAAATGTACATTAAAATTTGTGAGATGAAATTGAAAAGATAGATTAGAGTTTTGCGCAGTTGGGGTGGGTTCAAGTAACTTGGATTATTAATTTGCGTTATTAAATGCTGATATGAAAAATACTTTGGTATTCATTAGTAGGAGTAATAAATGGATGAAGATTACGGAAAATTCGTAAAAATATTCATATAAAAGCATATTTTTTATTGTCAGAGAAAACTCATTATTTCATCAAACAAGTTTTTATGATCGGTGTAATACTTGTATTGTTTGTTAGAATAAAATTGAATTATTTTGTCTACTAAGGAAATGTAAAGATTTTTTTAATATTAAATTATACTTATTTACCTAAATAGTAATCGAAAAAAAACTAGCCATTTTCTAGGCTAAAGACTGTCAATTAAAAACAAAATAGCCAGTTTGTAGCCAGAAATTACTTGCCATTAACTTCAAAATTCAAATTATCCTACCACTTTTGTAATATTATACTTGGTATCCTATTTATTACACAAATATAAAGCTATCTTCGCTTCAAAAAGTAATTATTTTTTTATAACACTGACGTTCCTCTGCACGTCCAACGGTGCACAACAACAAAAGCCGACGGCATCCAGCAGAGTCTTACACGCATGCACCCTTTTTCTCCCTGACGGTTATTAATATTTAATCGTAGAAATGGCAATTAAGTTCCAGTCGAGGTTTCGAGTAAAAAACGAGAGAGAGAAGAAGAAGTGCACACGCGCACCGCCGCACCGTGACAGTTGGATGATTGACATGAAAATAATGATCGAGCCCCGAAGTGCGAGCGAGCGAGAGCGAGAAAGATAGATCGAGGCTCGATAGAGACGGAGAATACGTTTGAAATTTCAGGTTCGAGTCGTATAACTTCAAAATCAGACCTGAATGCTCGTAACAGTCCATCAGCGTGAGCGCGCGAGGTTTTAATAACGCGCCCGGGAAGGAAAAGCCTCTGGCCAGCGTGCCGACGAGGTGTGTATATATATATGTGCCGGGGATCGTTCGCGATTTATCATCTCTTTCACAGTTTATTAAGCCACGTCATTATTATTACTTGTTGATCGCTCGCCTCTCGCACGGCCAGCCGAGAGCTGGCAATGAGACGGGCGGGAAAACTTCTGATAACTGCGACTGTCGAGCTTGGGCGAAGAAAACTTGCTTAATTAAGCGCCGGCGTCGCTGTGGCGGAGTCGATGTGCTGGAGGATAAAATTTTTGATGAAGAAGGGTTTATATACATTACAGAATTGAAGGTGCAAACTATCTCAATAATTAAAGATCTTAAAGAGCGACTACGAAAATATTCTCGCGCCTGAATTTAATTAAATGAAATAAATTTATTGAATAAATTAAAATGCATATATATTCGTTTCAAAAATCAGAACAATACTACTACATATTTGGTTGTTATCGATTAAATATAGAAAACGATTTATTGATAATTATTTTCGAATTTCTCTTCCGCGTTCGAAACGTTCACGAGTCGGCCTCTTCGCTTATCGTGACGTAACCATAGAACCTCTTTGCTCAATGTTTCCTTGAGAAACATAAAAATTTCGATTTCAAGAGTTTAACATAAATTTTTGTAAAAGCGAACCAAAAAAACATTTCGGAGAATCTAGAAAATCCGCGTTACTGTAGATTCCCTTGTATACATTTTGTAAGTTCTACAAAAATTTATAATCTTGTAATTACGAAATTTTTTTTAATACTTTAAATTGAGTGCAATGCTGCTTGACAGCATGCCTATAGTCACAATGAGAAGACCCAGCAATAAATCCCCGT
This sequence comes from Torymus flavipes, assembly GCA_030522905.1. NCBI lineage: Eukaryota > Metazoa > Arthropoda > Insecta > Hymenoptera > Torymidae > Torymus > Torymus flavipes. The sequence continues at coordinate 25,688 of JAPYZO010003417.1, forward strand.
ATGAATTATTTTAAGAATCTCATGACTTATAAATTGATTTTTAATATTACTATAGAAAAAATTGTAATACCATAAATACGTACCTAACAGGACTGGAACAAATGATTTATTATTACTCATAATTTTCAAGAACAGTTACAAGGGCTATTAGATAACACAGAGACCGTCTAATGATTAATTAACGACCAATCAATAATCCGAACAATTAACGCTGGTAATAATTAGCGGGCCGGCGGCGCTTGGCAAAAAAATGCGCCACCACAGACAAAAAGCCCCGGCTCGAAATCCCCCGGCGCTCTCGGTCACTCGTATCGCTTATTATGACAAGCCGATCATCGTTCGGCATTATACCGGACAAAATCGGGTGATTCACTTTCGTGGTTCGCTTCGCGCGGGCTCGATCGTTGCCGGATGATCGATCGGCGCCGATTTATCTCGTCTCTCTCTCATTCAGCCGGCGCCAAGCGCTATGTATATTCTCCACCGCCAAAATATTTATAGCCGCCAGCTATCCGAAAGGAATAAACTCCATTATACCTCCCAGGAGACACATTTGGATTTTCGACTACAGCATATGGAAAATGTGTCGCGAAGCGTTCAAAATATTTTCGTATATATATTATACCTATATGCGTGGTCGTCACCTCCGCTTTATACTCGCCTTTCCGGCCCGCGTCAGCGGCGAGTTTACTGCGACGAAGGGCAAAAGCGATGAGTCTCCGGAGGCGTCTCTCGATGGAGTTCTCGCTGAGTCACCGGCTCGCGCCGAAAAATCGACGAGGATGCGGAGTCTCTCTCCCGCGGGATGTGTGTGTGTGTACTTTTCTTGCGCCGCGTCTTCGCTCCCGTTGCGGACGATATAGCGCCATGCGCGCAGGTGGAAATGAAATGCGATTCGGAAGTTTTTGCCGGGTACGCGGGTTCGAGGGTCTGGAAGTATCTTTTTTTCTTTTTGGATGACGATGGGGTTTTCGCGATTGTTTGCTTGAACAGAATATGAATTGGCTCTCGTGTTTGATGTTATTCGGCTAATATAATTGTAATAAGCAGTATATTATGTAATAGAAGAAGTTTTTAAGGATCAAGCATTATTTTATTTGCGAGTGTCATCCAACATTTCTCTGAACTATTAACCTATATTTCTACGTTTGCGCAACCGAAACGAATTGTCTAAAGTTTATCCAATTCAACGACGGTCAAACACACCTATATCAACAAATTTAAATTAGGCTAACGACGACTACTTAGCGCTTCTGCAGTTGTTCAAACACAGCGTACTTTATACACATTATGATTACAACGTGAAAGTCGAACAGCAATAATGCACAGTACAAATATTTCCACGGGGCCGGCACAATAGAGAACGCGCCCTTTCACGACTTTCCTTCATTATTGACATCGACGACCAGCCGCGCGCATACCTCCGCATCTATCTATACGACCTCGTCGAAAGAAAGATCCATCCCATCAGTCCTACGCACGTCTCTCACCTCAGGACCGCGCGCGCGCTCCCATCATCCAACGTCACAATGCACAATCGAACATTGTCGTATTCAAATCCTCGAAGGAAACTTTTTTCACATGACTCTCCACGCGCGCAGGAAAGCCTATATATACACATATAGAATACACACACACACACGCTCAGCTTCGGTTTAATTCGAAACCATTAGCGCGCGAAGTCTTGGTCGTCGTCGTCGTCGTGCGTATGACGCAGAGAAAGAGACGTGGAGTAGAGAGGCAGGCCGCGATTTCTGGCGGCCCCGTGCGCGCGGCGGGTCCACGCCGGCTTTTGAAAAATGAACGCGAGCCAGCCTCTTCTGAAAAGTGCTCCTAAAACGGCTGAAAAAATACCGACAATGCGAATCCATTAATCTTAGTAGTTTCCTGCGCGCTGCCGCCGCTGCTCCCGTCTTCCCTTCGTTCGTCTCTCTCCTGTTCGCTCTGCCTGTCGCTCGCGTTCGTCTCACTCCTTTCCTTTCTCTCTCCCCCCTCCCTCCCTCGGACATCCCTTTGCACTTACACACGCACGCACGTCGCACACACACATACACTGAAAGAACGGTCGCAGTGTGCCCCGCAGGCTTCTTTCTTCAGAAGCGCGCGCACGTGAGGAGGAATTATTGCAGTGCAACAGCAGCAGCAGCAGCAGCAGCCGTGGTATGTGGGTCAATGGTCAGTATGGCACGGGCAGTGAGCGACAGCAGCAGTTCGGCGGAAAAGGGGAAGAACCCAGCAGTGTGCGCCCTTATAACGGGTAGCATGCAAAACGCGTAAGAGGATGCGGCGCCTCTTGCCCGCCGGTATAATTGCCCGAGGTCACGGATCGCGCAGGAAGCCCCCGACCTTAACCTCGTTACCTCCTTCGGCATGGTAATTGGCTCTCTCTTTCTTGCTCTCTCTCTCTCTCACTCACGTGCGGGGATGTATACATTCACAGTGAGAGAGGCGCTCGTTCTCTCTTCGACAAGTGGATGTTCCGTTAACCGAGCGCTCGCGAGAGAGCCAGCCATAGCAGCATGACGCGGAGTTATTCCGCCTGGCGAATATGTGCATCCTCCGCAATGCACTGTCATTAGACTGTCCCAGGGAAGTGACAAGGTCCTTTTTGTCGCGCGCACTCTCGTGACACTCATCCGCGTGAGATGGGCGATGAGGAGGAAGGGGAAGAACATGCAGAGCTTCTTCTTCTCTCATCTCTCGATGCGTATAATCTACACTCGATGAGTACAATGCTGACCGGTGGTGTATAAGCGAGTATTATATGCGATGTAGCGGTGGCCGCCGCCGATATATCGCGCGCACAACGGGCTCTTTTTGTCGCGCCGATCGATGAGCTCCTTGTAGTACATGGGCTGAGAATACGAGGAACGCAGTTGCCGTCTATCTCTTTCTCCCTTGGAGCGCACGGGCATACAAATTAAATAAAACGAAAGGCTGACGCTAATGATCGGTGTCAGTCATTGGAATCGATGGATGGATGATAAGGGGTCGGAGGAGGGAGCATGGAGGTTTTGTTCGTCGCCGCGCGGTCAGGTTGTACAGTTGTAC
>JAPYZO010003418.1:0-12696 GCA_030522905.1 Torymus flavipes
ATTTTCTCTCCCCTGCGATTTGACGTGTACGATTGAGTCTGCGCGCGTGGCTGTGACCTAAAAAAACAATTTGGAGATAGATACACGATGATTTATTGTGGAGTCTGTGTACCTGGTATTACACTTTCGATTTTCACCTCGGCCCCCGCGACACAATTGATTCTATAAATCAAATATTATCACACCCCTGCGTGACGGTATTATAATGTACGTGTTTTGATAGACAGTGGATTGATGATCAAAGTGAGCAGCGTTACATGACCTATCACGATCAATCGAATAGAGTAACACGGTGAACTATAATATTGCAATATACCTCTGACAAATAACCATTATTTAACTTTTTTTTAAACGCGCAATAAGAGAAAAAAAAGAAGCAAAACTAAAATAGCCTTTACTCTCCTGACTCATAACTCCTTTTTTTTTCTCCACAAGCACTGACACAAATAAAAGGATACGTGTGTGTCCGAAATAAACGTCAGGGCCGAATATTTGCTACCGCGGCGAGTACACTTGTAACGCCGGTTTATATTCCCCCATTCGTATAAGTTTATCGCTGCGATATTCCGCTCGTCATTTCAGTAATACTGTAAATTGATTGCATTTTATACAGCACATTGAGCTGCGCTCGCAGTTCATTCGCTCTCTTTCAAACGAATTGTAGATTTGACTCACGAGTTATGTGCACGCGCGCGGTCATAACGCGCTCGCTGATTGGGATTCCGCGAGCGCGCGGCCGCCCATTGATATTTATTGTTTCGCCGTTTCGATGAGTACCGAGCTCGCTCTCTCATCGATATTACGCATTTCCCGTCATTGTTCGCTCCATCGCCGCCGCCGCCGTCGCCGACGATCGGTATCTCGCTACACTTTGCCGGGGTCGCCGATCGAAGTCGTCGTCGCATGACAGCTGTTTACTTTTGTTTTCCTTTGTTCGGAGAGATGGTCGATGCATAGAGGCGAAAAAAGTTTTGTGATTTGATGCGGTATATGTATAACGATCGGTAAGGTTTAAGTGATTTTCGATGTAAGAAATCGTTACGTAAAGTATCGGGAGAATTTTAATTTAATGTGTAGTGGGTAACGAGGCACATGCGCAGGGTTACATTGTACATTGTTTTTTCGATTTTTTTTTTCTATAATGTTGCGCAATGGTTATAACGACTTTTCAGTGTGCAAAACAATTTTATAAGTGATTTTCAGTATAACGCACGCGCATAATTGTTGCGTAAGCGCGCGAAACACTTTAATTGTATGTAATCGGTAGGCGGTGTTGCAAAATTTTTTTCAAATTTGGTAGTTTTATATAAACCTTTGCGATTTATGTGACATATATATGTTTGTCGAAGGAATGCGCGTGGAGAAGGCTTAGCTTATTCGAACGATAAAAGTTCCATTACAAAACAGTACGATCTAATTGATTTCATTTGAAGCAATTTGTAACTACATTAAACATTCAATTGATGTACTTTCCAGCCCGTAAAAATCATATAAGTATAATAATACAGAAATTCGGAGAAATATTTTGAAGCTATGGGGCTATATACCTGACGCATTATTTATATCGTAAATAAAGGAAAACAAGGCGATAAAAGTATATTAGTTTTAAAAACAGCCGATATACGCGCGCATAAAGTATGTTAATTATCGAAATAAAATTTCGATTAAGTTTTCGGCTGAAATTCTTAAAATGTCATATATACACACATATGCACGCGTGTGCTCGAAAGGAAAGCGAAACGTCGCCGCAGAGCGGCAAACAAGCGAGTGTATAAGCGTGACAGAGAGAAGCTGCGTCCGCCGATCGAAACGGCAATAATCGGCGTACGAAGGCGCGCATTGAATCGCGAGCGACGAGGCACGGAGGGAAAAAAATTCTGCGCGACGCGCGCGAGAGTATAAAAAGAAAAGCGCGAGCGAGAGAGCGAGCGAGAGAGATGATAAAATGAGAATGAGCGAGAGGGCGAGAGAGAGAGAGAGCGAAAAAGAAGAAGAATGCAGTTTATTAGTGCCCGGAGCATTTTGCCCCCTAGGCGCTGAAAAAAGCGTGCGTTTGTGAAACATTCCAGCTGCCAGTTTGTAGCGATGCCATAATGACGCGCTCTCGAGTGTGCGTATATGTATGTGTGTATGTATCGGCTCGCGCGCGTACTCACTCGATCGAAAGACGACGACGATGTGCGCGGGGCAGCGAAAAAAACGTGATAAGATCGTGAGATATGTAAGCATGTGTACCTCGACGCGCGAGATGTTTCTTAAAAGTTCAATTATATGTGTGAATCGGCGTGGAAAAATCGATTTCTCTCTCTCTCTTGATCGAGCCGATTAAACACGCGCGGCATCTCTCCCGGTGTACGCATACTCGCTCGTTTTTGCAGCGCTTCGTCTAGTTTAATTTTATTTATGAGAAACGCTGTCGACTCGCGGCCGAATAACGACGGCTAATCAATGCTTCTTTCGCGCGTGCGTAAAGAGCAATTTTTATTTATCGATTTGTCGTTATAAATCAAGCGTTTAATTAATTGATCGGTATTTTAATTGTTCCGGACTGCTGCTGCTACCGGAGAGAAAAGAACTGACCTCCATTATTTATACTTTTCATCTCTTTGCCTGTCTTTTTATTTCTATTTCAAGTGTAATTTACCGGTGTGGACACTTTTTCCTCACGATTTATTTGTAAACAATGTATACTTGTATCGCCCGAGGCGCGCAATCGTCGGTATACAGGATTAGTTATTATACACGATTGGTTTGCCTTGCCTTTCAAAATGTCGCTCGATAAATCTGCGCTTCCCGCGCAATTCCAATTTACAATTTTATTATTATGGCGATAATTGTAGCGCGTTGACACTGAATAAAACATTCGGCTGGTCGATTGCGTTTGCAGAAAGTTATACCATAATTAAAGAATATACTATCAGATTTCTATATTCGACTATGGAGTATATGCATCGCATGCATTCAAGGCTGAATTTGATTAATAGTCCACAATAATTACATTCATAATTAATTAATATGCATCAAAATTTACATGTATATCACATGAGAACACGAGTTACTAAAACGATAGTGATTAAGATAGCCTAAATGTTATAATTAATCATACACTATATTTAAAGGAGCGCATACTTATCTAATAAACATATTAACGTACCGAAACGTTATAGTGGTTTAGGGTTAGGCCACTGAATAATTCATCATAATATATCCACCTTTCTAAACTCGAATCGTTTCATTTCAAACATTGCAAAATCAGAAAAAAAATGCATTCCCCCAATCCGATTTTTCAGAGCATAATAACCATAAACAAATCGCACTCGCAGAGAAAGCTGTATATATACACCGTACTAAACCAAGCTATTCCATTTGCATGAAAATGTGCAGTGCAGACAATGCTCACGGCAGTATAAGCATCAGCCGACAAAAACCAATTTTCCAGAGCATGAAACGTTACACGTCTCGCCTGCACCGCCACCGCGTGAAACAATAAATCCGTCGGCACAGTATCCAGCAGCAGCAACAGTAACAGCAGCTCACCTCGCCACCGGAAACCCTTAACATTGTACCTACCTACCTACCCACATTACCCGCAGAAAAGTGGGGAAATCGGAGCGCGAATTAGTCGGCATGCGCGCATATATACATCGGTGCGCGCGCAACTTAAACTTTACGCGTCGGCGAGCGGCGGCGGCGGCTTTCGCCCCGCCCCCCGTTACACATGCCACGCCCCGCTCTTCTAGCCCCCCCGTCGTCGACGACGTCGTCCCCCCCATATTCCAGCACCAGCACCGAGCGACGCGCGCGAAAAACTCGCGGATGTGTGGCGGCGGCGGTGGTATTGTTGCCGCGTAAGTGTATATATGTATACACAAGCGTGCGAAAAGAGGCAGAACCGGCGAAATAGGTGTGAGAAGCGAGCGAATGACGGACGCGGACACGGCCCCGCCAATGTGTCCAGGGACTTATGCGCGTGGATTAATGCGCGTGTGGGTTGCCGCGGAATAAAAGTGGGAGATTTCGTGTATATATTTTTAGATAATGATGGAACTGAGGTTGCCGAGAGACGAGGTCGATCGACGTAAGCTGGTATACGTCTATGCACGTTTGCAATAAAATGGTTAATTGCATATAAGTTTTTAATTGAGAAAATTATAGTGTATACATACGCGCGTGGCGACAAAGTTGCGGAAAAGTAATAAAACTTCGTTTATAAACTCCGCGCTTTATTGAGTACGAGGCTCGTGGCGCTTGGTCAGTTTTATTTTAATGGCTAAGCGCTGCACTGCGACTCTCTATACATATATATATATATATATTACACTCTCGCTCTATCCGGCGTATCGCATGTCCGCTAATTATATCGTGTACTACCCGCTCTGAATATAAATGTCATTACACAAGTCTCGATAATCGGCCGATAATCATTACAATAAAATAAAACGCGCGCGAGCTCGCAGAACCTTCCTACCGATAATCTACCACGATTCCACAGTATGTCGCAGCGCCAGTAGTACTCTTGTACCTTTACGAATCTCGCTCCTCGTATAATTATCGCACCGCTCGCGTACTTATCCAGCTCGCAGATCGATCGCTCGAACGCTCGGCGTTAATCTCTCTCGCGGGCGCGCCGCCGCAGCTGTCTTTATCCGCGCGCTCGCTTTATCTTTCGCCAGAGCGAGCACGACGGAGAGGGCTACCTGTGTTATGGTAATTGCTACACGTGTTCGCGCGCTCTCTCTCTCTCTGGCATTGTTTCAATCGCGCCGATCGCATCCGCCCGCGGCTTTTCTCTGCACACCCTTTTCCGCGTATGTATAAGAAGGGGAATTATTCGCGAGAAGGAGGATATGCGGGCTTTTGTGCTGAGATCTGTAATTGCGCGGATGGTGTAACGAGAGGTTGTAATGATGCATAGGTTGGGATTTTTTGGGATGAAAAATTTTTTGTTATTTCTTCCGATTTCGATTAAGTGCTTTATAAGTATAAAAAAAAAAGAACTTCCTGTTTAATTTTTTTTTTTTTTGTTTTTTTAATAAACGATCGTAAAAAAATAAATTATAGTGTATAGAAAAAATCTTTAATGCACACACAATTTTCAGAATTACGGTGTCTAACCGACCCAAAACGCTCTTACCAATTACAGAACAAAAAGCCCCCATAATACAAATGAGTGACATTAGAAGCCAAGGACTACACTAAAACGCCGCCTAAACTGCTCCAAATTGTGTAATTACCTACCGAACGAACCCACCATGACCGACAATATACCCAATTACTTAATGCGGCGTTTAGTCTAGCCCCGAAAAACAAAGCCACCGTAGTCAATTACTATCCCAAACACCCGATAAAAAAAAGAAGACACGCATTTACCCACTCCTATATACTACCAGAAGATAAATAATAACCATCACGGAACCAAACCACACTCCCGACAAAAAGGGATTCTCCTTCCGGTCCCCACAGCGGGCGTTTAATCGAAACGCTCTTACTCCGTGATCTATGAATCGATTACCGGACACGTAGCGCGCGCACGCGGCCCGTAATTATTCAATCCTCGTCTTATCTTACGCTAGCATCTCGCGCACGCGCGTGTCGCCCTTAATGATGATTAATCGCGCGTGGGATGCTTTTCGCTCCGCGACCAGCTCTCTCTACCTTTAATAATCGCCGCCGCTGGTAATATGCCGTTACGCAGAGTATAAGAAACAGGGCCACCAACTCCGAGAGAGTTCGATTTTTAATCGGCGGTTATCGGCCCGCTGTCTCCGCGTTTCGGGAATTTACTCGGCAATGTATATATTTGGCTGCTTTGCCGCATGTTTAATATTATAATCTCGGCTCTTAATCTCGTATAGTCGAGCGAGGGGGAAGGCTTAAATTGCGACTTAATCTCTTAAAACTTAATAATTACGGGGCGCACGCCGACGCAGTTCTTTATGCGCTCGGACTCGCTTAATAATCCGATGTCCTCCCCCGATTTTTCGCCCGAATTTATGGCTGCCGACTATGCCAGATCTTCTTCCTCTCCTCCCGTTCTCGTTGCCGCCGCGGAGAGATTATCTGCACGCTGCAATTTACGACGTATCATTCTCGCGCGCAACACTTTGAGAACTGCAGCCCGCCGGCAAAAATATTTCATCGGTGAATACGCGACTGCATGCATGCATATATATACATACGGAACCGCTATATACGCGTAGCTGTTATAATCGTAAAAAGTAAAAATTTTTCGCCATACGTTAATGGCACTGTTAACGACGACGGGAGGTCCCCATTATTTCCCGCGTTAACTTCCCTCCTCCCCCTTCCAGCTTTCCATGTGAAATTTTTTCGACAAAGTTTTCGAGCGAGTGCGGGCGGGAGAAAAAGAAACCAGTTTGCGTTAATGGCGCGCGCGCGCACTCGAAAGTCCCATTGGATGTACGAAAAACACGCTTCATAAAAAAGAGACAGCGGAGGTGGGGTAAAAAAAACGGCGCCGCGGCCATGTATCACGGGACACCCACACACAGGTATACGCGCGTGGCACTACTTAGCCGTTTTTTTCCTCGCTGCTTGTAGGTATATACATATACGCGCGCTCATATGCATGCGTCGTGTCGCGCGCTTATTAGTTTCTTGTTCTTTCTCCTTTCTCTGGGCGCACGCGCAAGCGCTAATGTATGTGACGCCGCGAGGAGAGGAATCTTATACCCAAGGTGAAGCCGTTTCCTGTGTCGCAAGCCACCGCCGTCTTTCATACACAAGAGAGAGATGACGAGGAGGATGACTTCCCCACCTCCCTTGTTTCCGCTGGCGCTGCTGCTGGGTTGTTTCGTAAATTTAATGTAATCTCGCGGGATTTCGTTTTTTTTTCTCATGTGGAATGGTACTTTTAGAGCCGAAAGTTTGAAAAATTATGCTGTCGCCGAGAAGTTTTAATTAGAAACAATCAATTAGGAACATTATGGGCAATTAAGTTATTAGATTGTCAGTGGGCTATTAATATATCGGTATAGGATTAGAAAAAGCGCCATATGTAATGAGCCTGCCGCGCTTAATGAAATAACCATGAATCATAAATATTATTGCCTCAAAGGATATTGCGACTCTATGCGCGTTGTTTATTATTCCTCGACAAAGTCTTAATACTCCTACGAAGAAGAAAAAAGCGCCGTTTTTTTCTACTAAGACGTATCTTGAGTAATAATCATTCTTGATTCTAAAGACACAATAAACGTCAATCGGCCGCTGATCTATCACCGTCGTAAAACTTCGTATTCTTTTGTACGCCGAAAACAAAAATTAGGAAAATATGTAAAGAAAGTACTTAATGAATATTTACAGCGCGGATTATCCTGACCACCAACGCGCTCGCGAGCTGACACAACATAATAAATTTTCTGAAAAATGAAAGTCCTCCTTAAAGAAGACGTCTCTCTCCCGCGCTCTTGCTCGCGGAACATTTATCTTATACGAATATATTTTCATTTCCTTATGGAAGAGAGCACACACACGTTATCATTCCGGCGATAAATTACCGAAACCGGCATTTAATCTACAAAATTAACAAGTTATAAATTAGCGACTATTATCTTTAATTCGTGAGAGGCTGCGCGCGCGCGCGGGTCCGCAATAAGGATGCAGTAAATTTCGTTGAAATTAAAAGTTTCCGTTTATGCAAATATATGTATACACCGGCGTACCGGTAAAAAAAGTCATCGATCAAACATATATAATATACTCACCCCCATGCACCTGTGGGAACTTGACGCGTCCTCATACCTGCCCAACCGCCTTATAAAAAAAATCTATATATTCCACCCAAAATCCAGCGTATACGCCCCCACCTGTATATACACACGCAGTATAAACGTCGCGCTTACTCACGCTCACAATTAATAAACGATCGGTGGTGCAAGATATACGGCTAAAAGCACTCTAACGCGCCAGCCGGGCGATAAATAATTTCTCTATCTCTCCGTAAATCAGAATATTCGTCCATCTCTCTCTCTCTAGCCCCTTTCCTTCCCGTCCATTCATTCATACCTTCGGCCCGCTACCTCTCTCACCGTGTGTCGTCTCTATTCTTTCTCACCCGCGGCAATATATCCGATCTGCGTGGGCGGCCCACGTGGGCTTGACAGCTGAGAGAGAGCCCACGGAAACTGGTTACACCCACAGAGCCTCGCTCGGGCGCGTGCGACTACGAAGGGAGGGGGAGTCTTGCGCGAGTCATTCATCGGCTCGAAAACAGATACTATACGCGCACACCTCTCCGAGATTTTATTGCATTTCCCCGCCCGATTGTCGTGCGTGCGTGGCTCTGGAATTTCCGATTTTTTTCTCATTCGGTTTTCCATGCGCTCGGTTTACGACTTATAGGTACGTGTGTGAGTATACAGGTAAATATATACGCCCGTGAACAGGATAGTTTATTGGGAATGGCTCTATTTGAGCCGGAGCTTTTAATCGAGCGTTTTACGAGCTTTCCTGATAGGATAGGCTTTTTACGCGTGCACGAAACTCGCACTTATCGCCGCCGTTTTTTTTATTAATAAACTCATCCGAGAGCGTACTTGTACAAGAGTTTTCCATGAAGATATACCGCGTGAAATATGGGAAAATTAAACGTTTTTCTCTCGCGTGCGAACATGCCCGATGTGTTTAGTACGCACCGATAATAATATCGCTATTTTATTCAGTGTTTACGCAACAAATATAAAATTTATAATGCGTTTACATAACATAATCTCCCGCGACTACAGCCTGAGAATCGAAGCTTTTTATATTTTGGCGTCGGCGGCTTTTGCGTAATCAAATTCAGACAATGATGAGCAATTTTTCGTCAAATTAACTCGGCAAATTAATACACAACGCTTATATTTCTGAGTAATTATTACCGAACAATTTCTATATGATTTTATAATCCCCGCGCGAATAAATACATTCACAAGGCATTCCTCGACGCTACGCGAAAAAAAAAAACCAACAACCGCACACACCGCGATTCCTTGCAACATTTATGAGCCGTCACTTCCACAGCCTACGCTCGCCTGCATGCGCGCTTTTTCATTAATTAAGTACCGGATAAAAATTTTTCTCCGAAACAATAATATAATAATATACGCACGGCAGCTTATAGGCCGCTCATTCAGACGTCGAACGCGCATCACGCGCGATAAAACAGCGAGCGGAAGACGAGTCGCAAAAAGCGAAATTACAAATATATATATATAAAACAATAATATACTTGAGGAGTAGGGGGAGTTTTATTCGCGGCAATCTGTGTTAGAGATCGCAGCGTCTGCGCGTGTGGCATCCAACAATCGCGCGCCTGCGAAATGCAAAAAGCGCTGCTACGCGGCCCGTGTCTAATAAACGGCGGCGATATATATGCTTCTCGCGAATCCCCGCGCTGCAACAATATGTTCGCGTTTATGCACACGCGCGTGTGTGTATACTTACTCCAGAGTCTCTCTGTTACGTTTTTTGCGCGGATTTCATCGTCGTCGCGCCTCTGCCTCCCACCGCGTTCGAGGCTTTTTCTATGCGCGCGCGAGAGCTATATGAATTTTCTCGTAAGCGTAATTTTTTTACGCCAGGTGTTTGTTTCCCGATTCTCGCTGGATTTCAACCGCCTGGCTTTTGTTTTCCCTCCCCTATAGTTACACACATAGCAGGCTTTTCTAGTTAGGTCATTTTACGCGCTGTTCTGGGAGTCGCTTTTCTCTCGTTTCTTTTCTTTATTGTGTAATTAACGAATATTTGTCGGTGTATAACGAACGGTGCATTTTGCATACAATGGCGCGGAGTTTATTGAATGGCGGTTTTTAGGCCCCTACGGTGTAATTTTTTTGCTTGCTTATGAAATATATATACGAGTTTCACTGCGACCGTTAGTTTTTAATAGCGCTTACTCCGAAAGTGAGTGATATACACCCGAGCTATATTTTATTATCATACTTTTTACCCCTACATCATTGTTCCCCTACGAATTCAAAGAATTCGTATACCACGAGATAAAAAAATTATTATCATTCCAGCCATATACGCGACATAGAATCCACATACCAATACACCCATCACGGTATAAATTTAACGCCTGCTTAATTTCACCCCTTGTTCATCGTCACCGTTATACCTCCACCACCGCGATCGGCGACAACCAAAAAAACGCGAAGCGGCGTCGCAGCGTGAAATTAAAAATTGTAATCGCTGTCCCCTCTCGCTGCTGCTGTAATTCTCCACCTCTCGCACACTCAGGCAAAAAAAACACACACACACACACACACTCCGCGAAGAAAAATGAAAGGCGCAAGTCCTTGCGCACCTAACTCGCCGCCCCCTTATAAATAAATTCCCCCTAGCTCTCCCTCCCTCTCCTCTCTTTTTCTAATTCGCGGACTGGTCACGCGCAGTCTGCGCGTCTCTCATTCGCCGCTACCGCCGACAATTAATTCGCTGCTGCTGCAGCCGCGTGTGTGTCCCCGCGCGCTCTCCTCCAGAAATGGACTTGGTTTCACTGGTTACGAGAGAGAGAGAGAGAGAGACAGAGAGAAAAGAGACAGATACGATCGCTCCGCACGCGGGAAAAACGCCATAACTCCGCGGAGAGAGCGCGTATATGGCGGCAATGCGCACAGGTGCACACGCGCGCTCGCTCTCTGCAGTTCTGCCCCCTTTCCACCTCCCCAACGACCTCTGAGAGAGAGAGGCTCTCTGCCTCCCCCTTGCACGCCTGCATGGTGAGCGATCGACTCGCGGCGTGCACGCAGAATTTCAATTGTCGCCGCTGCAGCGAGCGGTTTTTATACACGCTCGAGCGAGCGAACGCCCGCCTCCTCGTTCGCTTCTTTCCGCGCTCGATTCGCAGCGTCGGCGGCAGCTATATGTATACGTTTCTCTTTCTCGCTCTTACTCTCGTGTTATTAATTTTGATCGGGAGCTTCTCTTATTATCAGCGCGGTTCGATCGCTTCTTGCTCGCGCTGACTCGAATTTTTCATCTCTTCGGTGCGCGCCCTGAATATTCGTATCACCAGCTTCATCAGCCGGGGAGAGGAAAATCGGTGCAGCGGCGGCTCGAGGGCCTGTTGTGACAACCGGAGATGATGCACGCGATCGATCGATACCGATACCCATCGCGCTGAGTGCATTTTTCGGTGAGGTGCGCGTTTGACGGACAGGTTTATATCTATCTACAGCTTAGGCTTTTCACTCGTTACCTGCTATCAGATGATTTTTTTAATTGATACGTGTATGTATATGCCGCGCTTCGATGGATATTCGGAGCTGTATTGTAAACATGATCGTGTCGCGGTTAATCCATTTTCGACAGGTGTAATAAAAAATTTAACGACCGACAGACGCTGTGTCTCGAAACCGGGCTAAATAATTAAATAAGGAGATAGCGGGGGAAACGTTTTAAAAAACGTGACATCTGTTTTATCACCGATATACGCGTTGCGTAAACCTTTATAAAGTCTCTCGAAAACTCGAAATTCCTCATTCGGATTTCTGCGTAAAAAATTGTTAAGTAAGACGCGCGGTGTATGTTAAGAGCCGTGTTATACACATAAGTGCCAGGACTATACGTCTCTTTTCGCCAAACGCCACTTTTTTAATATCATCATTAACCTGCATAATCAGTGTAAATTCATCGGGCAACTTCATTCGTCCACCAAATACACACCCGATTTATTAATCGTCCGGAACCGTAAACAAACCCAAAACGGCCGGAAAATAAGAAGAAGAAATAATAACGCGGGTGTCATAAATTCGACGACTCTTACATCAACTCGTCGTTATAAACTCTCTCGCGACTCATATAATCAACGACTAGCTGTCGCGTTCTCCAGCTGATTTTATAATCCAGCGAACCAGCTCGTTTCCTCCCGCGCCACCAAATCTGCATAAATCGGAAACGGCGCGTTACAAAATATACCCGCATTCCCAGAAACCATCGCTCTCTCTCGTTCCTGTGAAAAAAAAACAACAAAGATGCTGTATATCGCCGAATGAGCGCGAGAGGAGGAAAAGGCCATCGCCAGCCTCGCCTTTAATACCCCGTCATCTGAATAAAACGGCAATTACACCGGAGTGTGCGCTTACCAGTGAGCCAGCAGCCACACGTCGCGCCAGTCGACTTTCAAAACCGCACTCTCGGCGTCGCTTATTAAAAAAATCCGTGTCTTGCCTTGCTGCGCGCCTCGCCTCTCCCGCATCTTACTCTCGCGCGCATGTATGCGTAATACACGATTTCCGCTCTCGGATATGCCGAAATCAATTTCACTGGAAGCCGCTGTTATATCTCGCTTCGCATGAATGAATGAAAACGATGAATGAACGAACGAATGAATGAATGAGCGATGTTAAGAAAAAAAAAATAAATGAGCGGCCCCGTGTGTCCTTTAACTTTAACATACACTCGCGTGTCCCCGAAATGACGAAAAAGCGGCGGCGTGTGCTAGTCGCGCATGTATATGCATGAGCAGAGTTGTAGTAGTAATCGTAGTAGTAGTGGAGAGCTCCACTCGCATGGAAATGAATGAACGCGCGAGGCTTCTTTCGAAATCGCACTCTCCGTTGCTCCACGCGCTTTCATTCAGCTTCTCGCGGCTCTCTCGCCCACGCTCGCTCTCGCGCGTGTGCACCTCGACGTAATCGATATATGAATGCGCGAGAGCCCAAGAGTGAGAGAGAGAGAGAGAGAGAG
>JAPYZO010003420.1:0-18503 GCA_030522905.1 Torymus flavipes
TTTGAAAAAAGCGCGAATATTTGAATTTTTTTTAGAATTAAAAATTTTGTTAGATTTGATGTGTCTAATTACCTTATACCATTTAAACTAATTAAAACTAAATCATAGTGAAAAATAGTATTCATAACGTTAAAAATAAAATAGTACGCGCAAAGCGCGTTCGAATTTTGCTAGTATGTTAAATAGTACACATATAGGGAGGAAAAAACTTGGACAGTCCACAGCTTGTGGACTGACCCCCCGATTTCGAACGGGGCAAAAAATATTAATGATCAGCTGGAGAAAAACATTATGATTGTTGGTGCAGTTATTATAGTACTTATATATTACTTGTTATTACTGTATATTACCTTTGTTCATATATTCACTTTTTGTATGCGTCACATAGCGCCTAAATTATTGCAAAAAGTGCGAGGGCAAATTCGGATGCGTGATTATGTATAAGATTTTACTGTAAATCAGTGTCCACTTTTGGGCCCAATGAGACTGAAATAAAGATTATTTTATATTCTCACTTTTGATATCTAGGTATGTGATTCCTCACCAGGGATCCTGATTGCAATTAAACGTTTCTAAAGGCTAAACTTCCACGTAATAATATGCAATCGATGATAATTTTTTATCTGATAAATTTGAAAATACTCATTTATCGGGCTAAGTGTAATCTTGTTACAAACATTATTTATGCATTTCTAATCATCATTAGCGGTATATGGTTGATAGATTGTGTAATAACTGTGATTGTCCAGAATGAGACGGCAAAACTGCAAGCCACGAAACTACAATTTACTGGATTTTTATCTTTTTGCCACGCTTTCAAGTAGATCTGCTTATTCGGTGACTATACACTTTATATAAAGCTAAAATAATCTTATAACTGTTTTTTTCTTCCTAAGTTTATTACCAAATGATATGTATGTACGAAATGGATTGTATGACAACGTATTACTTGATTAAAATTCAATTATATTTATTCATTCATGATATTTCACATTTAACGATGAATGAAAAATTGTGAATGCTATCAATTTTAGCATTTACTATAGTAAAAAGATAATCGTACAAAATGTATGTCAATAATAGTTCAAAATTTTATCAAAACTGGTACGTGATTCATATACTTCCTACACATTTATCTACCCATTCGAACTGAACAAGTAGCGTATTGCATATTATTTGGATCTATTATCCTATTACTTTTACAACACTAACGTGACCAACACTTTTTGCTAACACTATAGTTTCGGCTTTTAGATCTACAGTGGATTTCGAATTGTTGTATAAACATTTTATCTGCTTTGACATTTTTACAAAATAATTACTCGATACCATGAGTCGTAAGTGCAGCCTGATTTTGACTATTGAAACAAAAAATTAAAATAATTAGCTTTCATGACTAACTTTTCCAGGAACTTCGAGAATTTTTCACTTGGTAAGTCACAGTCAATCTAACAAAAATATTGCAAAAACTAAAGCAATTCTTCCATATTTGATCAAAATTCATTACTTCCTCCGCATTTATAGACATACACTTCGACAAGAAAAATGTGCAATGAATTGAAAACAAATTTAGTTCTTTATAGCTTCTATAAATACGCCGGCTTATATACACAGTGTTCTTTTGAATTGAACTAAATTCAAATTCGATCATTAACATTACATATAGAAAACCTATTTATCGACGAGAAATTCCGCATCCAGTAAGTTAAATATACCAAAAAGGGCATTTACCACTTCCTTTGTACACATAGGTATATAATAGGTATGCTAAAAGTTCATCAACTCCTCTGCGAAAGTGTTTTTTCTCCAACGCAGATATTACATACATCGCGCAAACAGCGGCACGTTGCGCAACGACAAAACGACGTGACTCACTCGCGAGCGATGATGATGGTAAGTGGTAGCGGTACGTATATATGCCTCCGGCCGGCGTTTAGGTATAGCTCTCTACCGGCGACCACATCATCATCACTTGCCCACGAGCGGAGAACAAGCGAGCATCGTTCACACTATACATTGTCCAGCAAGAAGAAACTATTGTAAAGGTATGTGCTAGCTATATAGGTATAGTGCAAATTAGTTTCGTACAGAGTGAGTGGAGAGTGATAGATAATAGCTTATTGTTTTGTTCGAGTTTTGAATTTTGGAGCACTTGTCTGGTAGGAAAAGTTTAAGCGTATGTCTGAGGTTGAATTGGAGATTGGTTTGTACAGTATCGTACATTTTGTTACAGTATAGCTTGCCATGTCATCCTTGTGCTGAAAATAAGGTAGATAATGATGATGCGATGATATTGTTATTAGTGTCCATAAAATATAATTTATATGTATAACATACAAAAGTATATAAATGTACGAAACTGTAATGGAGTCTTTAAAGTGTATAGAAATCAGAAAAATATCCGAAAGGAAATATGTAAATATCTGAAGCTATATGAGATGGCAGGCGCACGAAACTGTATCAAAATATACATATATTTCGGTTGGATTTTAAATTTCTAATTTTTATACGAAGCCATCAGTGTAATAGATCAGAGTAACGGAATTATTCCTTTCTGAATGTTATTTTCCTAAAATAACAATTTTAGAAATGTAATAAATAAAAAAACAAAAGTAAAAATTAAAAAATTTCAATATTAGTTTTTAGCAAAAAGAAAAAATATTAGCGTCATCATAAGGAGACATTTTTTAAAATATTTTTATACAATTTTATATATTTTATATGACGCAAATGATAATTTTTGCTTGAAAGAATGATCTGAATAAATTTTAATAAATTCATTTTAAAAATATTAAAAAAAAATATTAAAAAACTGATAATAAATAATATTATGCAAAATCCAACTTAAACTTTACCCGTATGACAATAAAAAAATTGATGTGTTCAATAATCATAAATTTTTTTGTATTCTAAAAAACATCTTTAACATTTTGAATATTTATTCCAAAACCTTTCCGCAATCATCAGTAAAAATCGACGACGCCCGTTCCGGTACTATTTTATTTTATTTTTTTTTTATTTTAGATACATATACGGGTAAAAAACCCTTAAGTACATAGTTGAAAGAACAAAATATTTACAGTCGATTAATAAAATTGTAGCAATATCGGAGTATCACGTAAAACTGACTCGCCGGCTGTTACCAAGCGATTTTACACTTGGGCGTCGATAAGATTGATAAGCGGGAGTAAACAATGTACCAGCACTTTTTCTCTAAACGAGCGCGGAAAAATAGTAATCAATAAATCGCTCTTTTATTAAGATTTGTTTTTTTTTTCGTCATCATTATCAGCGGACTGATATACCACTATCAAAGACTGCATAGAGATAAGAGCAAGAAGTTTTTGCAATGTCATCTAACATATAGTATTATCTTTTATACATAGGATTGTAACCGGTATTCTTCTTGAACAAGCCAATTAAAGTGCGTTCGTTGTGCACTACGGTCTTTTCGATAAATATAGATTTTCCACTGACTGTAGAATGAATAGAATAATTGTTCGTGTTGCTCGTTACGTTATTAAAGAAAAACCTTTCAATACTCATCTATTCAACCGCTACTTACACCAAGAGTAGGATAAAACAAAAACACTTTTATTTGAAAATAGTCTCATTTATAGATTTATTATAGTAGGAACACTTATAAACATTAATTCCGTCATATTAGAATAACCTAAATATTAATAATTGTTAATGTTTTCAGAAACATGCCGACCTACAAGTTGACCTACTTCCCTGTCCAGGCCCTCGGCGAGCCAATCAGGATGCTGTTCAGCTACGGCAAGCAGGAGTTCATCGACGACCGTTTCAATACGGACGACTGGGAGACAAAGATCAAGCCAAGTAAGCCTTAAAAAGAAACATAAAAATTAGCCTGAACTACATATAGTACATATTTGTATGATTACAAATCTTCTGAATCATTTCAGCGACGCCGTTCGGCCAGGTGCCGGTTCTCGACGTCGACGGCAAGAAGATCGCCCAATCAACGTCCATCTGCCGCTACCTGGCCAAGCAATACGGCCTGGCTGGCAAGAATGACTGGGAGAATCTCGAGATCGATGCCACCGTCGACACCATCCACGACCTCCGCGCCAGTGAGTATATATTTTACACATACATGAAAATTTCATAATGAAATTTGGAATAATCAAACGAATCTTCCCCTTTTCACAGAAATCGCGGCTTACCATTACGAGTCGAACGAGGACGCGAAGAAGGAGAAGAAGGAGGCGGCTAAGGTCACCGTGCCGTTCTACTTGCAGCGTTTGGACGAGCAGGTGAAGAAAAACGGCGGCCACTTCATTGGCGGCCGGCTCACCTGGGCCGACGTCGTCCTCGCGGGTCTGAACGACTATCTGAGCAACATGCACGGTAGCGACATTCTCGCCGGCTATAAGAACCTTGAAGCTCTGAGGACAAAGGTCCTCAACACGGCCGGTATCAAGGAGTGGGTCGCCAAGAGACCGAAGACTGATTTGTAGAGAGAGAGAGAGAGAGAGGAATATGCGAGTGCGTTGATGATGATGAAAATTATACGATTTATACGATGATGTATCTATATTAGATGATTTTGTACGCTGATGTATTTTTTTAATTGATTAATAATAATAATAATAATTGTTGTGCGATTTTTCGAAATTTGTGTTCTTTTACCATTATTTTGGCCGTCCTTTGACAGCGTTTATTTCTTTATCCTTTTTTTTTAATGAATGAGACATTAAGCCATTCTTATTCTTAATTGCTACACTAAATTAAAAAAATAAATAAATAAATTTATGCTAATAAATCTTGTTATATACATAAGGTAATTGTTTGAAACTAAACATTTTGATTTTAATGTAAAATTTACAATCTTTGTAAGTAAGAAATTTTATGAATTAACAATAAATATTAAGATTTATATAAACAATTATGAGACGTGTTTTTGTCTAGCTTATGAGCTTATATCTTAGTTCTTTCTTTCATACTAGTGCACATTCTTTCAATGGGAAAAAGCATATAAGCTTAAAAATAATTTCAGACTGTAATTGAGAAGGTGAATGTGTTACATATCGCATCGTCTTTTGGAAGTTGTTGATGTTTACAAAAGACAATAGTGAAAGTGAGAGTTATTGGAATCATATATTAGACAAATCAGTATTAAAACGCCTCGAGCAATACCTTCGATTTATTTACTTCTTAAAATGTGATGTGAAGCCAGGGCGATAAAGATCGCAGGATACGAAGAAAAAAACTTGGAAAACATTTAATCAGTTTGACGCACCTATAAAACATATATATCGCCTTTAACAATTAGCTGAAATTTTATTATGCTAATGAGTTCCCTCTGATATACCTATAGGACTGAAAACGAAACTTGACTTCTTGGAAAAGTTGAAATGGTCAAGGATTCAATCAGTACGCTCTCTTTGTCCATAAATGCTGAGAAAATTGCTTTCTAACTATCGTCCGGAAAAATCGTAGTTAATGTCGTTTTGGACCTCGAAGTAATCTAAGTAATCGTTTACAAGCTTATAGATATCGAAATTACCAATACGCACTAAATTACAGCAGTAGTGACGAAAAACTAAAATACATATATGTAAAGGTATTCACAAGTAATATATTATTGTACAAATAATATAAGTAAGCAAAAAACAAGTTGTATATCTAACACAACAAACAACAAAAAAATTAAGGCTTTCTAACAAAATATCTTTCATTTAAGAATTTATCACTATAATGCTACTTGTGTTTCACATTATTTTTCACTGCACTAATATACAAATAACGAGTGTGTAATTACTTTAAATAAAAACTTGTTATGTTCTGTAATTTTTTGTATAGTTTTTGTACGTCTAATATTTTTCTTATTGAAAATCAACCACATACTTATTCTGATGATTCTCCTCGCGCGGAGCGCATGAATCTTGCAAATCGCGTAATACGTATAATCTTGCACCCTCTAATGCGTACGTTCGTTCAGTCAGATGATAATCGCGTTTTTTTCGCTCATCTGCCTACACACCTCGAGGAGCGGAAATGGGCTCGCTGCTCTCGTGAACGAGCGAGGCTTTCGTCTTGTACGTATATATGAAAGCACACGTGAGTCCGGATGAAAATGTTTTATTTTTCAAGTGTTAGTTATAAGTGTGAATGCTACTTTCACATATTACATTGATTTTTTCAATTGTCAAAAATGTAGCAGTATCTAGATAGATCAACAGTAGTAGTATTATATATATTATATACGTGAAAAAATAGTAATAATGCACCATTCTTATCGAAAGTCGTATACGGTACTCGTACGTTCACCTCATTCGAAATCTAATGAAACTATCGTAGACGAATTTTAATGAAAAATCCAACTCTCCGAGAAGAACCTACGAATCAATCGCCATGGATATCATCGAAGGTCCGTACTACGTCTGCAGCAGGCAATGCATGAAGCTCTTCGGTCTGTGGCCCTTCCAGCCGGCCAAACACGCGTTCCCTCTCCGCGTCGGCACTGTCCTCATGGTCCTGACCATCCTCATACCCAGTGTAACTATGAGAAACCCTCCTTTGATCATCACCATAAAAAGCTAAGACGGAAACCCTTGGTTTCAGCTGGTGCAGACGTACGAGTCGCGTTCGGACTTCTACTACTTTCTGCTCTGCATACCGAGTTTGATGTACTTCGTCCACTACATCTTGAAGATGTCGTGCATGGCGCTGAGAGAGGCAAAGATGAGGAGCTTACTAGAACGCGTCGCTCGGGACTTCCTCATCTACAAGGACGAGAATCGAGCGCTTCTGCACGAGTACACCCAAGGAGCTCGAAAGTTCAACGGTTTATATACGAGTGAGTGTGACGATAATAATACGGCATCTTACGCTCTTGCGATCAGTGTATATGTTCCAGACGATCTTCATCTTCAACGCTACGGGCTTCATCCCGCACATGCTCGACTTCATTGCGCCGCTAAACGAGTCGCGACCGCGCCATGAGATCCGCTACATCAAGTACAACATCGCCTTCATGGACAACAGCTTCTACTTGAAGGTGATACACGGCTGCGTCATCGACATCCTGGCCATCGTCATTCTCATCGGATTCGACACTCTCTTCATCAGTCTCTCGCAGCACGCCTGCGCTCTCTTCAAGATTGTCGTGTTCGTTGGTTCTCTCAATTATATCTGTACAGGGATTATAAAATTTTTTTTATTATTGTTAGACAAATTCTTGATACGATTCAGCGACAAATTAGCTATAAAATACTGTTTTTACCGTATAGATTAGAGTTGCGCAAGACCAGTCAATCGAGAAGCATCCAGAAGGGATCGATCAAAACGATCGACCAGCCGGATGGGGACCAGTTCTATCGTCAGATAGTAAAGGCCATTTTGACTCACAAGCACGCTTTAGAGTTTAGTAGCTATTTATCGGACATTTATATATGAACAAAAATGACGCTCATATGATGATATTTTTGCTATTGGTGTGGTCGACAGGTTCCTGGACGACATGGAGACGACCTACGGGATCATCAACATCTTGATGTTCGGAATCGTGATAATCATCGTCACCGTAACGGAGTTCGAGGTATACATCAGCAACGAAATGACAGTTTAAATTTTTACTTAATATGATTCGGATGGGTATAATCCAGACGATGCTGCACAAGAACGTCTTCGACGTTATGCTGCGCTTTTTGTTCTACACCGTGGCTCTTCTACTTATCGCGCTCAGCCTGACATTTCCCGGGCAGATGATTAAGGACCATAGCGCGATGGTCCATAAATCCTGGTAAGTTATCGCACCCCTTTTATACTTGGTGCAGCCAAGTCATTCTTAAACCTACAATGTCGCAGCTATGAGTGCGAGTGGTACAGAGGCGATATTCCCAAAACGAGCAGAAAGTTGCTGATCATCATGATGATGAGGAGCGAGAAGCCGAGCTTTCTCACCGCCGGAAAGGTGTTCGTTCTCGACTTGCAAACCTATGTGATGGTAATTATGCGTACTGAATTATACTTTTCGTTTTCATGAACTCGTTGTTTATTCTTGATTTTTAAGTTGATCAAGGCGTCGGTGTCGTACTTTGCATTATTGACTTCGTTGCAGGAGTGATCTTCGGCCTATACGGATGAAACGTGATCTCAATTCTTTCTGATAGTGTAAATATTATAATGCGAAAAAATATATATCTTTATATTTGCAATGTGGTATATTTTTGACATTTTCTTTTATCATAATTTTATTGTATTTTTATTTTTATCTCTATTCATCTTTACATTAAACAATGAAAATGTGTGAAATGCATTTTCTCTACCACATCTAAGATTCTATAATAGTTGTTTAATTATTCTCAGAAGAAGAGTGTGTATTCTCTTCTAATACACTGTATCATCGCAGCAATAATCGTCCGAACGTTTCCGGAAAGAAAATACAAGAGGTTTTCTCTCTATTTTTCTTATCCTGTAATTATCCCCATAATTACGCTTATAGCTTACGAATGCTCGCTGAATCGCTGAAATAGGAAGATTCGCACAACCCCTTTGTGCGTACTGCGAACAATAATTGCAGCGCATAGCTAATCAGATGGAGACGATTATCTGCCCTGCGTAGTTCTCTTATGTCGTGGATATTGTAGATTTTTTGCTAATAAATAAATTCGGATTCTATGGTACGGACTACTATACAAAGCTCTAAGCTTTCGAGTTTTCTATTTTAACTTTCTCCTGGAATAAATTTTATAAAAATGTTTTAGATGACGCGATATTACAACGAAAGTGAGGAATTTTAATTTTTCAAATCAATTGATAGGATATTCCTAATATGTCTAGTGTACTTTATATGCAATACAAAATTATTAGATTATATTTAATCATTAAAATTAAATACGTATATTTTATTTCTTTTTTCTTCAATTTTTTGATTATTAATGTGAGCGAATGAATTATTATGTAAAAACAAATTAAATTTTTTTTTAATTGCACAAAATAATTCATTTCATAAGATTTTAATATAATTTATAAAATCCTATCTGCTATATAAAATAAGAAGATAAATTCGCTTACCTCTATTATTACGCAACTCTACTATTGTTTGAAAAACAATGTGCTGAATTTTAGCAGGGCTCGCATCTTGTTGGAAATCGGATGTTGTCCATGAATCTATGTAGTTAAAGCAGAGAAACGTAGTGCAACATATAAGAGCAATATTATTGTATAGAAGTAGTCAACATATGAATAAAAAAAAGAATGCTTATCGGGAGAAGTGGCTTTTCTAATAACACAAAAAATGGAGATCGTGGAAGGGCTATACTTCACGTATACGAGGAACTGCCTGAAGCCCTTCGATGTGTGTCTGTACCAATCGCCGAGGACAAAAGTCATCTTCTGGATCTGAGGAAGCACTTTGGTTTATGGGCGCAACAATCATGGTACTAGCCGTACGAGATCTTATATACTCGTATACATCTACCTATACACTGCCGTCAACTTCCTCATATTCAGCATGTCCTTGGCGACGATGGCGATAAGTGACTTTGAGGTGAGCTACATGTAGTAATTATATTCTGTTAAAATAGTGCGAATACCCGAACATCGCTTGTCATATATAGACGATACAGCACAAGGACGTTTTGGGCTTAATTTTGCGGTTCTCTTTCTTCACCACGGGCCAGTTTCTCAACATGCTTTGTCAGACCTGGCCTGGACAGAGGATCAAGGACCACAGCGCAAGGGTCCATCAGACCTGGTAACCTTTTGTTTCTGAAAAAAATTTCAAATGATTGATAGCACAGGAAAATTAGTTTTACATATGTTGCAGCTACGAGTGCAAATAGTAGAGAGACGAAATCCCGGAGCGAATAAGAAGCTGCTGCTGCTCATGATGATGAGGTTAGTTTGTTGATTCTGTTTTTTCAGATTTGCAAGGCCTCCTTGTCGTATTTCGCGTTTTTGACATCAATTTGGTTATTTTTCTTTAATCATCACAACAAAATAATCTTGTTCCATAAGTAATCGTTTGAAGCTGTATTTTTCCTTACTCAGCGAGTCGTCATATCATTTACATTTTCTATATACATTTATTAATATATACTGCAATATTCCAGAATGAATTTTTGAATGTTCAAGTGATTGGAAGAGAAAGAATCGCCTACCTATCAACACGTAAATATTTGAGGTGCGAGAACCCATTCACCTTTTATAGATAATTATTGTGGCGCGCACTTATTATTACTCTGCACACATTTTTCCTCTTTTTCTTGCTGCGTAAGAAAAATAAATCGATACTATACACCGCACTTTTTGCATATCAGTATAGATGAATTAATCGTTTTAGCACATGTTTGAATGACAAAACATTACAATATTGCATTATTTTTCTTTCTTTAGTTTTTAACATTTTTATTTTACACATACCACTGTGATACCTGCGGTTCTTATTCTTAATGGTCCACTACTGATAAAATCACAACAATAAACGAATGTCTTCTGAGACTCTCTGGAAATCCCTCGGAATTTCTAGCTGTGCGTTCATTATTGCCCGCAATTATCGACATCAATAAAGGAAGCCGCGCGAAGATCGATTCTACCCCTGCTCACAAACTGCGGTTACTTCACAGACGCGCTTCACCCGTACATCGCGAGACACGGTGTATACAGATATGACGGTGCTAGTATAAAAATTGGACGAAAGGTGTTCAGGATAGCTTTGCTGTTTCACACTTCAATTTATCTTCATATAGACAAGAAAAAAATTGGGTAAGTACGTTCATGAAGTGTATTTTTGAACTTTTCATTAAAATTTATTTTTTATTATCAAGTAATAGAGTGAGTTAGAAATAGTACATTGTGTATAAAGGTGTGAAATAGATTCGCACGTGCTATTTTTGACACTTTTTGTTGTGGTTCAAAAAAATCATAATTTAAAAAAACAAAGATTTAGCCTCCTTCAGTCGCGGGTACATGTATAAATGAGGGGATGAAGTTTTCAGCCATCGAAGTGAAAAATCTTATGAAAATTAAAAAAAAAAAAATAATGTCGGTGATAATTTGCGAATCGTACTTATACTTCAGTTAAAATTGATCTTGACATTATACAAAGCCGCGGTAAAAAATTTTAAAAAGTTACCTATTATATATCTTTGGCGATACTTTTCTACAGCTTTCTTTTTAGAAAAGCGAAATTATAAACATAAAAATACTGTGTACTCAAACAAAATTTAAATCCGCGCCATGGATTTAGAGCTTGTTCTATACGATAATATAATTTTTTTTTTATTTCATTTCCTATATCCAGTGAAAAATTATAGTTATGGAAAAATAAGAGTAATTACTTTTTACGTCGTTTCTGAATTCAGTGTTATAGTTTTTCTAATGGTTGTTGAATAACGTCGTTATTTCCGGTATTTTTCATATTCTAGTCAAAAATGGATGGTGCCGAATAAAAATCTGTCCTACTTTACCATTATAATATAAATATAGGGTTGTGTATATTATACACAACCCTATAATTTCTTTTTCATAAAAAAGGCTACAGTATTTCCATAACAAACGAAACAAGTGACAATGGAGACGGACATTTTCGCGAGCGTTTACTTCCGACACGTCAGGGTCTGCATGACTATTTTCGGCTTATGGCCGTACCTGACCCGGTTCCAGGCGTACTTGCTGCGCCTGGGCTCCGTGATGCTAGGCTCGACGATCGTCGTACCGACGGTAGACACATTCTTTCAGCTGCTTCTCTTACTTATTACCTATCGCAATCATTCTCGTCGCGTATACATTACAGATATGCAAAATGGTGGAGTTCATCAAGCTGGGCGAGGACACACTCTGGGCGATACCCTCCCAGCTTTACTACGTGGAGAACTACGGGAAAATCGTGTACGCCAGCATGGTACAGGATAGGGTACGTAGATCGTACCCCTCCCGAGGTATTCAACAATGTTGAATCGCCAAAACGCTGATGATTGCAGCTGAGGAGGCTCTTGGACACCATAAAGCATAACTTCAAGACGCACAGAGGCAAGAATCTTGAGACTCTTCATCGGTATGCGGCAGATGCCAACACAATGAACTTTTACTACGGCGGTGCGTTGATCATTGTGGTGGAATATTTTTATATTATTTTGTAACGAAATTATTTTTGGATCGCAGCATATGTCATGACGACGGTCCTGATCTACAGCGCGTCAGTGTGGACACCGCAGATCCTCGACATCGCGGTACCGTTGAACGAGTCGCGGCCTCGGTCTATTCCCCGACTTATGCGTTACTATTCGGAGAGGATCGACGACAACTACAACTTTATAATCCTTCATGGGATGTTCGTCGATACCTTCTTCATGTTCCTCTTCATGGGTTATGATATGCTTCTAGTCAACTGCAGTCAGCATGCTTGCGCTCTGTTCAAGATCGTAATGTAACGTAACAAAATAATAAACGAATAATTAGAGTTATATTTACATTGTTGCTCTACTATGCAGGAATGACCTCGAAGACTGCCTGAACGCGAATGAAGATGAGAAAGGCGGGAGTATTGAGATCAAGAAAATCACTGGGGATACTCAGGCACAGCTATTTTACAATAAAATCGCGTTGGTGATCGACGCGCATAAGCGCGCTCTAGAGTTTAGTAGATCACTCACTTCTTCCTCTCCTGCAGCGCTTTATTCTCACATTTATTCTTTGTCGCCTCGACAGGTTCGCCACCATGATAAACTCCGCCTTCTCGTTCATAAATCTCTTCACCATCGCGGTGTCCTTCGCCGCGATAACGCTGACGGAGTACGAGGTGAGCTATATAATACGAATATAAGTTATAATCATTACACTTTATGTGTATATAATTGAACAATTTTATTTTCGTCAGACAGTGATACACATAAACAACACTGGCCTGCTGCTGCGTTTTACCTTCTTCACAGTCGGCGAGTTCTTTCACATTCTCTATTACAACTTTGCCGGGCAGACGATCAAGGAGCACAGCTTGCAAGTCTACAAGTCCTGGTAACCAGTAGACTAGCTAGTTGTCTAATAGCTAAAAATAATATCTTACCTGTGCGTATTATACATGTGCAGTTACGAGTGCGAATGGTACAGAGATGACGTCTCGGATGAGTGCCGGCACCTGCTCAAGCTGATAATAGTCAGGAGTCAGAAGCCAGTCAATCTCAATGCTGGTAAAATCATTCTGCTTAGTTTGGAGAGTTTTATGAAGGTATAACGCACAACTAAATGTATGCATGGTTGTATCTAAGGCGTTATATATGACGTTGTGGTCTTACTTTTCAGACTGTGAAGACTTCGTTGTCTTTCTTCACCGTGCTGCTGTCGATGCACTGACAAACGTTTGGATAAACAATATACCTATAATAGAGTTTGTATATTTTATTGAAAGATGTCGAAAAATGTTATTTTTCTAAGTATTTTGATGGGTCGCTATTTTATAATAATTGTAATAAAAATTATTATTTATTGGTATCGCTATTTGATAATAATTTGTGTCGTTTTAACTCAACGTTATTGCAAAAAAAATTGCCGTAATTCATTTACAAACTGTTCTTTCTTCGGCCAATCTTCAGCATTTTAATTATTTTTACTATACGAATCACAGGAATTTTCTACAAAATCTGAACATGACACAAGACCTAAAACTATTCAACATATTTTTTTGAATTCTGTAATCTTTACGAACAGTCAACTTCCTTCATCTCAATACAAATTAACTTCGTTACTCTTTACAAAATGACGCAACGTTGTCTCACTGCGCAAATGTACAACCCTTTCGCACGCGATTCGGCAGGTGAACTGAGCCGGAAGCGTCGCCTTACTCGAAGCCCGCCATCATTACTCTTTCATGATGTGCGCAAAAACGCGGGTCGATTCGACGGAGATTATACGCGACTTATCAACAATGTATCCCTCTTTTTGACGGAAATAGACACCCACTCGAGGTAAGCTCTATATGCGCTGATTTTAGAAGGCTGTATATACCATGTCCGCGAGATTTGCATGACGCACGTAATAGGTAGTAAAGTTAGTACAGTCGCATCGGCAGGAAGAAATAATCCCTCATTCGAGTACATCAAGTGTGCATATAGTATGTAGGTATATGTGCATCGAATTTTTTCGACTGTACAATAATATACCTTTGTCCAAAAATATACGATGCTGGGCGAGGAATCCAGCTACGCGATTCAGATGAACCGCTACTTCCTGATCCCAATCGGCATCTGGCCACTAGCTCCCAACTCTCCTTTCACACTGCGTCTGCTGCGCGCCGCGGGAGTGGCGGGCTGCTACTGGCTCATCGGCTTCCTGCTCATACCCTGTGGCCTGCACACCTTCCTCGAGGAGCCGAATCCAGCGATCAAGCTCAAACTCATTGGACCCATGAGCTTCTGCCTTATGGCTATAGGAAAGTACTGCGCGCTTGTCGGACACACCGGAGAGATCGGAGAGTGCCTCGAGCACGTCGAGAAGGATTGGCGTACGTGCAAGGACAAGGGAGCGAAGGAAGAGCTGGAGATAATGATGAGGAACGCGAAGGTCGGTAGATTTCTCGCAGTGCTGTGCGCGTTCTTCATGTACGGCGGTGGGCTCTTCTATCATACCATTATGCCGCTGTCCTCAGGGCGCATCGCGACTACCGACCTCACAGAAAAGCTTAAGCAGCTCGAGGTGGACAACGAGACCGACACCGCGGAACTTGCTCATAGTATATGCAGTCGCTGCTTGTTTCTATAAAGAGAAAAAATTTTTGTTTTACAATAATAATTTACACAAACAGGCATCAGGGCGCTGACGTACCCGATCTACCGTAGCCTACTGAACGTCGAGCGCAGCCCGGTGTATGAGATTGTGTTCCTGGTGCAGTGTGCCTCGGGCTTCGTCCTTTACACGATCACGATAGGCGCGTGCAGCCTGGCCGCTGTCTTCGTCGTCCACGTCTGTGGCCAGTTGGAGATCATCATGGAATTACTGAAGAGTTTCACAAACGAGGACGAGGCGGAGAGACTGGTAACGGCGGAGGAGAGGGACGGCAAGTTGGCAGATATCGTAGAAAGGCATCTGAGGGCTTTGAAGTAAGTATGACTTGAAATGAGTAAGAATGAAGCTTGAGGTTTTAGCTGGGTGTGATTGGTTTCAGCTTTGCAACGCGGGTTGAGAGGAATTTGAACGGTATATGTTTTGTGGAATTCATAGGCTGCACGCTGAACATATGTTTTCTTGGATATTATTTTATTACGGTATATATTGTTATAAATGCCATTTTTTAAAATCTGGACAGTTTAATTTATAACACGACTCAATTTTAGGAGTGGGAAAGTCGGAATATGATAAGCACGATGACATATTCCATTCTTTTAGTATCCTTTATTTTCAATATCTTTATATTCTGCTACATAGGCGAACTTCTTACCGAACAGGTACGTCGGAAATTTGCGCGATCTCTCGATTGAAATATATGTAATTTTTTCTTTATTCAAGTGTAAGAAGGTAGGCGAAGTCACTTACACAGTAAACTGGTATACATTGCCGGGTAAAAAAGCGGTGGACTTAATTATGATCATCATAGTAGCAAGTTGCTTCCCGGCGAGAATCACAGCTGGTAAAATGGTGTATTTGTCGATGAGCAGCTTTTGCAATGTGAGTTATCACTCCAACTCAATAACAATTGCACACTCGTATTAAAAGCGGAAATTTATTTTGAAAATTGCGTTGAAGGTAATGAAAACGTCGGCGACCTACTTGAACCTGCTTCGAACTGTAATGCTATAAGGATTTACGCACATAGAAAAAAAAAGAGTTGGATATATTTCTCTGTGAGATCGAGAAACTAACTTTTGTAAAGATTATGATGAATATTTTTGTAATTTTGTTACGTGGTTCGATGAAATATACCTTTTACGATACATTTTCTTTTGTATGCCTGATATTTTGCTTTTTTAAAACATTAATAGGTGCCAATTTCGATGCTTAATCAAAAAGCGAGCAAGCTAGAGTTTACTACAGCAGATCAAGAGCTTAACGAATTGGCCTCAATCTAAGCATCCTACTTCAACTACGCGTTTTATGTTTCATCTATAGCGTCTTATTTGGCTAATCTCTACAAAACAGTTTTCAATCTCTCTGAGCTTATTTCATTGGAAACTTTTAAAAACCATAATATTTATTTAAAAGATTCTGTACCAATACTATATTAAATCTGATGTCCATTACTATCAATAGAAAGCATTCTATTTTAAAAATTCTTTTTATGATTTTCGGGAATTGTTACCCTTGAAAGCTACAATAAGAACTTTCATGAAGCTTTCTTGTAAAGTGATTAGGAAAGATTTTAATAAAATGTAATTTCATTATTTCTTAATCCTCATCAGTGTCTTATAAAATCAGTATACTCCTATCTGTACATGAGGCCGAATTCAGGTCAACACAACGGACTTTTTTCAATACATTATACTACACTCAAGTATTAAATATTTAAAAAAAGAGTTAAATAGTTCGCGCTAATCCCTCAACTTCTCGCCCCTTATTTTCGCGCCAGTACATGGAAACCATACACCTACGTACGCGCTTCTGCGCCTCATCTTATTATGGCGAACCGAGCAATTAGCTCCGCGGAGGAAGGCTTCGTTAACAGCACGACGCATCGAGTACATAAAAGCGCGCGACAACAGCACGCGCGCGCGAACGTTTGCAGCTGAATTATATCATGGAACGCTGGAGGGACAAGATCGCGGTAGTGACGGGCGCATCCGCGGGTATCGGCCTGGCAATTGCAAGGGCTCTGCTGAGGGAGGGCATGGTCGTCGTAGGCCTGGCTCGCAGGAAGGCTAAGATGGAGGTGAGTACTGTGAGAGTTGGATTTTCAGATGTGTGATTTGTCAAAGTTGAAGTGTTGAAGGAAAATCATTTTTAATGAAATCAAAAATTTCAAGCTTTAGGTAAGGTATCGAACTTTTGAATTACGGAAGATCAAGTTTGTAAAGGTCGGTCGTAAGAAATAGCTATATAGATGTGAAAAATACTGCTATTGATTCATTATCACTTAGATTTCTCAAACTTAATTAGTTATTATACAAATTAAATTAATTATTGCTCTATAGAAAACAAAAAGATTATCAAAAAACAAACTTATAAATTATAGGACATAAAACTTTTACGGGTATTTATGGGATTTATGTACTCTTAATTTTGTGCCATAACAGTTCATTTCTTTTTATAAAAATAATTTAAACAAAAAATAAAAATTTTGAATTATTATACTACGTATTAGAACATAGCAACAAAATCAACCTTGTACAACTTTACGACACAGTCTTCATATATTCATTTTGACGATTGTACCAGAAAACTCCATTATCAATAACAATCTTAAAAACCTTCCACTATAAAAAGGCAAGCATAGCGGACGAGCCGAACGCGACGAGAGGCCGATTCCACGCGCGGGAGTGCGACGTGACGAACGAGGGCAGCGTCGTCGCGGCATTCCGGCTCATCGCCCGGGACTTTGGTGGCGTGCACGTCCTCGTCAACAACGCTGGCATCGTTCGGCTCAACGGCCTCATAGGTATAACACCCAGTATATCTATATATCATTTACAGAAATAATTCGATCACGATGGTAACGAGAATTTTTCGGGATGTACATAGAAGTTGATACGAAGGACATCCATGACCAGTTCGCCGTGAACGTGATGGGCGTGGTGTATTGCTGTCGCGAGGCGATAAAGCTGATGAAGCGGACCGACTGCGAGGCCCACGTCGTTAACATGAACAGGTATTTTTCTTCATATATATGTTTTAGAGATAAGGTGAGACATGATGATGACGTGTACTTTAGTATACAGGGACACCGGGTTCACGTGGTCCAGGGACTCAGCTTCAACGCCTATTCGGCGACGAAGCACGCGGTCACCGCGCTCACCGAGACCCTGCAGAAAGAGCTGCTGGGCGGAAAGATCAGGATGACGGTAAACACACGTGTGTGTAATTCAATCTTGATGTTTCACGTCCATATATATATGGGTTTATTCTTCTTTGCAGAGTATAAGTCCAGGAGTCGTACAGTCGGAGATCTTCGAGGCGACAGATTTCGACAAGTCGCCGTATTCCCATTTCCCGGCGCTTGAGCCCGACGATGTCGCCGCGGCTGTCGTCTTTGCCGTCTCCAGGCCTCACCGCGTGCAGATTACCGAACTGACCATTCGCCCGCTCGGGGAGACGATATAGAGGATGAATATGTGGTTTTGCTTAGTTTCAAAATGATAATGGTTATTAATAAATGAGGAAAAAAAATAAAGAAAATATTTCAGTCAATTACCAATAAACTTGAATTGTTAACTACAATACAATACACTATTTCGTAGTATATAGAGGATAGTTTTATAAGACAACTATTTTTCTTAGTCAGTGAGCCATGAAGATAACGTGAACAAATAAATTATTAATTATAATGATTGGAAAATAAATGGGATAAATGGAAATTAATTTTACATTTTTTTGAGTTCGAATTACAG
>JAPYZO010003421.1:0-17658 GCA_030522905.1 Torymus flavipes
TTTCTAGGAATTTTTGGGCATCGCTAAACGCATGAAATTTTGATAAACCAAAAAAATAAAAAAATACGTGTCAAATAATTTTTGGAGTAGAACATAAATATTTTTATTTTAACATGATAGGTGACATAGGCATACGCGCTCCACCTGATTTGAGATGGATTTGGCCAAATATAATATTTATGTAAAATAAAATTGGAACCAGTGATCTAATTTTAGATATATTATTAAATTATTCTTCTTCCTAATCATGAATTATTTCATATACAAAGCATAAATTAATTAAGCTTGTGAACCCATTTGGTCGATAGTTTTTTAAATATTCAATTTAAATTAGTTTCGGTACCGGATTTCTAATGTAAACCGTGGTAACGTTTATCCATCAATCACCCGTGTAAGAGGTCGTTGACTGCGAGGTTATGACATACAAACATAATTTAAACCATAAGCGATGTAATTAGCGTATGGTCACCGGTTACTTTCTTGACGGTATAACAAAATTAAAATTTTACAATGTACTAAAGTTAATGCAAAAAGATAAATATCATAACATTTATTACATTAAATTAAGAATTTTTGAACAAAATCATAATCTGAATTATAAGAGCTTTAACAGTTTTATATGAAGTTAGAAATAAAACAGAATCTTTTGTAAAACAATCCTTGTAGCACAAGGTCCAAAGTCGGCACTCGACGAGCGGATGGCGGAGTCCTGTTTCGACGGTAAAACTTCTTTTTTTCCCTGCTCTTTCTCTCAGGCACTCTCGCGCTGATCCACGAATCGGACAATAATGGAGCCGGACACAGAGGCTTTTACAATGGAAGGGCGGTCTCACTCGATGTTTAAGGATGTTAACGGTTTCTCTAATGATTTCAAAACCCGGACCGACTAACCTACTAAGCCTATGCCTGCCCGATCGCATAGTCTGGTCTTAGCTGATGTTCCAAAAAAGTGATATTATAAGAAAAAAAGAAGAAGAGAGAGATGGAGAGAAAGAGTGTGGAGAAAGAAAGAGAGAGAGGGAGAGAGAGGGAGGAGAAAAAGAAAGAGAGGGAGAGAGGGAGAGAATGAGTGAGCAGAAAAACTGGGTCGTCTGTGCGAACAGAGAATTTTGGGAACCCGTTAGAATCCTGGTCATTTGGTCGGTTAGATTTTATGTAGACGTTAATTCGCACACAAAAAGAAAGCAAGACTCCGCAATCTCCATTGTCTTCAATACAGTCAAATGGCTTTTTATGGAGCTTTCTGTGACGTAACCGCTATAAACCCTAGGATTTCCGTTATCCTACGCTTTTTCTGTTTCGTTCTTCACGAAATTTGAATTAAATTAAGAATTGACGCATCATCTATTATTAAATTTCTAAAACAAGTAGACTTTTTCGTAAGAACAGGAAAACTTAATTAAGGTGACATCATAGATATTGCATTATTTCCATTTTTAAAATATAAATTTTTTAAATGTATTGTACTGCAACATTGAAGTAAAATTTTTCTTGAAAATTCAACACATTGTAAAACATTTCGAAATTTAAATAAGGGTTTTCAGGTCAAGCCATTAATTTACATATTGCAAGAACTTCATTATTTTACGAAACAGGCAATGCTTTAAGATAAAGTTACTGCGTACCATAATCATATGCAATAAACGAGAATCCGAGGAAAAGGAAAAAAGAACAGGGTAACCGTTTTGGACTAAAGTATACCACACGTTTCACATTAAATTTCGAAAGCTTTTATCCTTTGCCCCATGTTACATCGAAGCGCGCCAAACTTTTCGAGCTAACTTACAACTCTGTCTTTCTCCTTGTCCTTTACTTTTTCGTCCATTCACAGAAACCTTCATGTAACGCGCGCTTACGTATTAAAAAAACAAGAATACGGAATAAGCTGTTAATATCAGGGAGAAATTAAATTCCTTATTTCATGCCGCATGAATGGAGTTTTAAATCAATTTTTAATCTTGTTCAATAAATCACTAGATATAACAGTACGGGATTTCGCACTAATTGTACTGTTATAAATAGTTTGATACATATCAACTGTTTCCGTACGTTTTAGCGTCTTCATTTGATCCCCTCTACATTTAATGACTCCTAGTAGCTTTATGACTTCATGAAAGTTCCGTATGCTGAAGATTGATTCAATTATGTTAAATGAAAAATGAGTGATTAAAACAAGAAAGAGGGTGACATAGAATTTTATCACGATTAATTGTGCTAAAAAGTGGAAAGGGAGCGAGGATAAACTATCGTTGGTACATGAATAGAATCAGTTACTGTTCATACGTAAACATATGTACTTATATGTAAGCATGTTAATGTCCGCAAGGCGCTACACATAGTCAATGCCCCCGTCACTTATCCATTCATCTTTCTCACAATCCCCGTCAATTTTAAAGTGTCAACTATAGACAACTCGCAAAAAAGAAGCTACAATTCATTTGTTTTTTTTTCTTTAATGTCTTTGCATTCTTTCTTTTTCATTGCGCTGTTGTTTATAAAACAAAATAAACCATCGACAGAAAGTATTGCATTTAATACGAATGAAATAAGATTTAATTATAGTGAAATGGTTTATCAAAATTAATCTTAGTTATAAAAGTTCTGTAGATATCAAATGAGTAATAAACATTAATTTGTCTCTTATACTTTCAATCAGTGTAAATTCTCTATACATTAAAATAAAATTTAAGACCAGCTTATATAAATTACGACAGTCACACGAGGATGCATTAGTTGAATTATTATTTAGTAGCAGAGTTCATTTTATTGTCAATAATTGCCATTAAACTATAACATATTACAGCGCAGATTCAGTCGAAGTATTTATATTTCAATTCTCGCTAAGCATTGAAGCGTTAAAATCATGAATACTTTATGCAATTTCTCGCGTTCTCACACAATATTCCATAGTGCTGTGCACTGCAAAAAATGACGTTGTCTTTACAGTTCACGGTCGTTCAACAGCAAGCATAATTTGTTCTTATCTGATTTTCTGTCGTAAATAATAGAGAATTTTTAAATGATCTTAATACTATTTTTCAAATATGTAACTAATATTTTTTATTTTTTTAACATTCACAACAAATTTTTATCGATATGTTTAACAATAATTAACACTGCAAAATTCTACTGAAATAGACAATAAAATCGATAAAATCTATAATTTCATTACATGCAATAATAGAAATTGTATGAATTTTAATTTTCATCATTTTTGTCCAACTACGTAGTTTTATTTACCATTTTAATATAATGTCCACTATTTTATTTTGATCGGCGTACTTTATTCAGGATAAATAAATTATCAAATACGTAAACAAATAATAAATCAGTACGTGAAAGAGGGTCGAGTAACGCACGTTACCCAGATTACGGCCCAAGTTTATCTTGCGTAATTAATTGGAATCCAATGATAATGAGCATTCTATTAGCCATGCAGCGAATGTGTCCATAAAATAGAACTAGCATTATCTGTCGTGTGCATACGCTTTGAAGTATCTTTATCAGGTGTGTCATTAGTATAAATTAATAGTTATAAACTTCCTTGACAAAATGGTGAGTAACAGAACAGATATCCATTAGATATAAATCACGTTTTGCTTCTTTTCAAATTTCAAAATACAAAAAATAATGGTTACTAAATCATTTGCTCATGGCAGGTTTATGCTAATGAAATTCACACCATTAAAATAATTATAAGTTTACATCTTAAAGTATATAGAGTAAATTTATTATTAAAGGGCGCAGAAGCGCTCTGATGTTATGTACAGCCTCACAAACCTTAACCGTTTACTTATACGATAATTTAATTCTCAAATAAGTACGAGAATTAAAATGATCTGCACCTGTGCGTTCTCCAATAGAGTTTAGAAAAAAGAAGCACAAAAAAGAGAGTTTCGCACAATCCAATGAATAGAATTAATTTATTTAATAGAGAACGTGCAAGAAACACAGCGCATGCCTCGATCGTTTTACTTTTCGCTCGCTCGTCAGAGAAGCGATATGGGAAAGAAGGTGCGTGCGCCAATTCATCTATCTTTACACACGTTACTATTATTCTCGCTTGACTCATACGATTGTCACCTAGGCAAAGCGAACGTTAAGTTCAATTATAGGTACTTTCTTTCAGCATTTCTATAGTAATCTGACAACTTGTATTGTGAACATAGAATGGCATCCACGTTTGGCAGTCTGTCCACGTAGTACTATACTCCGATACCTTGATCATTTTTCGGGATGTTTAATAATAACAGCCAATTTTAATGACGTTGAATTCTGGTTAATTAACGATTACAAATTTGTGCCAGTAACACCGAAACTCCAGACGCAATTGCGTCATTGATATACTTTCTTGACAGGGTCACTATTTTCGTGCACGTTGCAAAACAGTATCCAAATGTGGTATTGAGCGTAGGCGTTGTTTTTGCACAGCGGCGACGGTACCCCTCATGAATCCAAACCATTGAATTTCGTATTCAATGACAAGTCGATCTTGTGCAAGAGACCGACGCTAAACCTCGTTGACGTAACTTACATAAGAACGTGTACGCGACGAGGGCGCGTAAAAATTCGCCGGCTGTAAATAATAATATAAAATATGTACGATTTGAGCGTCGAAAATGAATTGCGAATTCTTCGCTTGCACGCGCGTCGATCGCGCTGATATGTACTTAAAAAAAAAGGAACGACAGAAGACGGGGAGTGCAGAGGAAAGAGAAAATAAGCGCCGTGGATACGGAGGAGGAAACATTTATGTGTGACCACGTGCCGCGCGGCGGTCGAGTCAACAGCTCGCACTCCTCTATTAAAACGCATTTCTCGGAAGAGCGTAGGTATAGTTGCGCGCGAGAGCGCGGCGAACGTGGAGGCAACCGAAAGCGAGAGTAACATTGAACCTGACGGCACTGACTGCTCGCGCTCTCGGGCTCGCACGAGCGTTCGCGCGATTTGCCCCCTCCTCCGTTCTGCACTCATATATGTTATACGTTGTAGTACATACGCTCGCACGTGTTCGTGAGTCTGCACCTTTTGCTATCCCTCCTTTACGCTGCTAGTATGGGTCTCATACTCTGGCCTGTTATTATTACATCGCTCGGGCCGTATCAATTGTCGCGTGTGATAAGATTGACTGCACTGGGGTTATTCCAGACCCGTCTCGCCAGTTTGGCACGAAATGATGAATTCCCACAATTATCGCTACTATGTTGTGAGGCCACAGTCTAATCGGTGCATGGCCCAATGCAGCTATGCTTCAAATGAGCTGGGAATTTACCGTATTGGTCATTAGTTCGAAATTTCAATGTGGAAATGAAAATGAAGAAAGTTATTTTCTTTTCAAAAGCATTTCCTGCAAAAGGTGAAAATATTACAAGTTCGAAACTGCCTGAGCACCTATTATTCATACTTCTCTTTAGGATTTTACTACGCTCTTCGATTCCTTAAATCTATTGTTTGCGATATTGGTACATAGTTCCTGTTTGATGTACATTTTTATTTCTATACCAATTTTACGTTTGGTATTTTTATGGTTTTGATTAAGGCCTTTGTATCTTTCAGTCGGTCTCTAAAATTATAAATTTTCTGTTAATTATTTGAAGCATTTAAAATTTTTCACTTATTTCGAATCATATAAGTAAGAACATTAACAAAAATTTGAAATCGAATCAAAGTAACAAAAATGAACTCTTTCAAAAAGTTATTGTTTATATATACAAAAAGAAAAACTTAAATTACTATGTTTATGTATAGTTCGCGGTTACATGAATCATATATCACTCGTTCACTATTTTTTTAACTTTAATGTTTTAGAAATTGTCTCTTTTATAAAAATAATAATCGCGCACATTTCTCACTTCATCTTAATCTGGTACAAAACGAATAAAAAAACTTATAGTTTTTCAAGTTTCTTAGGCGTTTATAAATTTATTCTAACTAGAATAAAATAACTTCTTAACAAATATAATTTTCTTCGTACCGGTGCTAGTGTTCATTAAGTACAGGCTTACTAATTAGGTATCGCTGTGTAAAATTGTAACAGCGAGTTAGTTGGCGAGCGCACCACGCGAGAGCGCACCGAAGGGCCTTCGCGCCATGCCGGTAAAGTCAGTCTGGGCCAAGCTGTTCGAGAGCACGGGTCTGTTGCGTGACTCGAGGCCCATAGAAGTCGCCATTGTAAAGAGAGAATGTTGCTTCTAAAATAAATCGTATCATTAAATTATCCAGCTTTTACCTTTGTTTATTATTTGATCACCGTCCACCTTATTTCAAACAATCGCATTAATATTCAGTCGAAATGTTGGGAATACCGCCAGCATTATCGGATATCCCCAAAAATGTAAATATCATTACTCGAAATTCCTGATGGTAGGATTTTTTACGACCATAAGAGTAGCTAAAATAAAAATGTACCAAATTCGGGTTTAGTTCCCACTTATCGCGCCTCTTATCGCCTGTAAATATAAATGAAAATAGAGATAAGTACACTATTGAGTAGCGCTGAACAGGCACGACATACAGGCTGGCATATGCGCTCGGCACCGAGCTCGCGGAAAAAGACAAACTTTCATCCACAATGAAAAGTACAGGACAATTTTTCCTTCAACCATGCGCGCATGTGAAACGCTACGCGCACGCGCTCGGCCCTGAGCCTGCCAATGTGTCACTTGCCGATAAACGCGCGCGCGCGCGTCCCGATTGAGGCGGTGAGGAAAATGATGTAAAAAAAAGAAGCAAGGTGTATGTATACGCCTCGTGCGGCATTGGCTTGAGATCGAGATCGCGCGGCAAGCGAGCAACACAGCGGCAAAGGCGTCACTCGCCTCCACCGCCGCCGCCGTCGCAGCAGCGGCAGTCGTATGCAATTGCGCAAGAATCCACGAGTTCGAGGACGGTCATCCGCTAGCGAGCGAGTCACCTGTGCGCCAGCGTGCACTACAATACGTCGGATATTAGAATGAGACGCGCGTGCAAGTGTTGTTTTCGCTTTCCATCTTTCGCCTCGTGTCGCCTTTCGTGCGTTTCTTTTCGTTTCTTGGGACTTTGCCTCTTAGCCGTTTTCGCGCTGATGAATTGCACTGTTATCTTCGCTTTCGGTTCTCGCCGAATGATTCGGATGTCCCGCAAACTTTCCTGTAAACAATCGAGCTTCGAATTAATCTTATAATGAAAATCGACTGTTTGTCTTTATTGGCGTGAATTTCAAGCCGCGAAAAATATTTTTCATTTGAATGAGTGCAATCGAAATTCGTAGCGACGGAA
This sequence comes from Torymus flavipes, assembly GCA_030522905.1. Taxonomy (NCBI): domain Eukaryota; kingdom Metazoa; phylum Arthropoda; class Insecta; order Hymenoptera; family Torymidae; genus Torymus; species Torymus flavipes. Next base: position 7,258 of record JAPYZO010003421.1, read on the forward strand.
AAATACAAGATATTACATAGTCATGCCGTAAACCAACATTTGTACAGTATATCCTATTACCATTTATTTCGGACGAAAGAACTAAAACATATATTCTTTAATCTCAGATTATCTTCACTTATCGGAAGTATAATTAGTTAGCAGGAAAAACAACGAATTTGTTCATCCTTGAAAGAGTTTTTTTGAGAACCGTAAAAAACGTCATTTCTCAGTCATTATTTAAATGGCGTACCTAAATTCACTCTTAAGAATGCGCGAGAATTAAAATCGACGAAGCTTTTTTTTTGTTTTCCCCACCTTCGACCCAAAAACCCATATGGTATATATATATCCTCTCCGAATTGGTTTTTTATCACCATTCGTTGCCAGATGCAAATGCGCCTCGCCTCAAAGAGAATTCAATCAATTTTTTCATCGGTAGGATTGATTATTCGGCGAATGCAGCAAAAAAAGTATCTGAATTATAATGAAAAAGCGGTTGGAACGCAAGCGAGAACGCAAGAGAGGGAGAGAAAGGGAGGATGGATGCGAGCCGTCGTAGAGTGCGCCGACCGCGCGCGCTGAGAGCGAAGGACTCTCACTTTTATCGATCTCCTTGAAGGAAGTCGTCTCGTGCAAGCGGTCCCGGTCGTTATGCTCTGCATCCGCGCGCTGAGAGAGGGAGAGAGAGAGAAAATTACAGTTACTTTCGCAAGGACGGGCCGACGGCCTCTCCGGCACTGAGTAGTCGTCGCTCCCTGAAGAAAAAGAGAGACCGGCAGAGATAAAGAAAGAAAGAGATAGAGAGGATCTTGACGGTATCACCGACCGCTGATGATCAAAGGACACTTCAAAGCGTAACTAGGGTTAACGAAACTCACTGGTCAAGATCTCCTACACGAGTTGCTTTCCTCGAACAATTTCGGACTTTTATGAAAAACGAAAGTTTTGAAACTACAATTAAGATTCTTTTTGCTAAGATCAAGTTTTCAAAGCCAACAAAATTAATGAATAACTTCACAGTCAATTGTATTTTGTTTTCTTTATTATTTGCTGATTTTCTTCATTCGAGTTATTTTAAGAATTTATTAATAATAACCGATTTTGATAATGATTTTAACGATGAAACTATATTTAATTAATCATAAATAACAGAAATTTCTTATATCATTCTTAAGAAAAACATTTATAATTATGCCCTACATTTAACTTTTTTATACTTTTCAAATTCACTAGAATATTAGGCACCTCATTGAGTTACAGAATAAATTATCATTGCCTAAAGAGGACTCTATTAACAACTTAAGATTTTAATAACAAAAAATACCTAATTAGTTTACAGAAATAAGTTAATTTTGATTATTACAACTTGAAATTATAACAAAGAATATATTTAATGAAGTTAAAAAGTCAGTATATAAAATCTATTTTAAGTAGAAAAAATTTCCCTAAATCGACATAATTACAGTGGTATTGCGCAAGCCAATCCGTAACCGTATAATTTCCGAAACATCCGCATAGTGCATATAAGCACATAAATACTTAAAATCGAAATTCATACAGGAAAGTGTATAGTGCGGCTTAAAATAGCAATAATTCCAGCAGGACCGGCGCGATCGGCCTTCAGACGAGATCTCTCACTCATGCATCGTTATTAGCATCCGCGCACGGACTTTTGTGAAAGTCTGCCTACGCCAGCTCGGGGTGCGTTGCCGCAGTTTTTTACAACAGCACACGCGTCGCATCTCATAATCTTTTGCACCTCATCCGTAAACCGGGTTTTCCGTTTGCCGGCCCAAGTCCACTCTTGCACGAGCACGTGAACCCTGCCCCGTCCTTGGATATATTTTTATTTATATGCTTGCTCCGCCGGCACACTTATTCGCTAAGTCTGCAAGAAAAAACGAGCTTGATAGGTCTCTCGGTCAGCACGCGCACTTTTTTGCGGCACACGCACGCATCGTACTCTCAAAATCTCCGCCAATTCTCTTAGCTCTTCTTCTTGCTCTTTCATCTTCGACTGGCCTTCAAGATAAATGATAGCGGTTTAATGCGGCCTGACAAAAAGAATGAACTTTTGAATGTTCTTTTTCTCCTCGGGCGGATGCAGTGCAGGTGATAAAATTGAGCGAAATCGGGCGCCGCTGGTTCTCCGGACGACTTCGAGCATATGCGTTTCGATAATGACTATCAGTCTCGAAGAAGGATATTTATTAATGATATTTCGTTTGTACGACAGTGTACTAGAGGTCATTCGATTTTCTTCAAAAACAGAAAAAAAATTTTTAAGTTTTATTAATGCAACAGATTTTTTTTATAACTGTTGTCGGGAAGATGAATAACCTGAAAAATTATTCAACGGCTCTGCATAAGTAGTTTCTAGATATCGTTATTCATATGTTTTTATGCACCTACTATAGTTTAAAATAAAGAAGAAATAATGTGCTTCAGTTTATGTAAATTCCTCACCTAATTAGAATATTAAAAATTGCATATTTCTATGTAAATTGAATCTGCTATAAAATAGGAATTCCGAGAATGCTATACATAAAATTGAAAATGAAATTAATCTCGGATTTAATAAATGATGCACAGCTTGATAGGAAAGTTACCAATTATACCGATTGATAATGTAAGATTAAAGTAAAAATAAACTGACACTTATCGTTGTCAATCATGTATTACATATACACTATCTCTAATTAACTATCTTTAGTCTGATACTATTCGATTACGATTTAATGAGATAAATATGAAGACAAATGTATCAACCATAACCACAATATTAGATTATATCGTAATCTTATCAACTTATATACGTTATTCTAAAATGAAAATTATTTATAGTGTTGAATATCATGCAGAATGATTTATTTTTTTAAACAATTCATACTAAGTAGTATCAAGTCTCAACTAACTATAAATAAATAATGGGATTGACAAAAATAATTTTATAAAAAAACTTTTCAAGGGATACTTGATTACACTTTGTAAAAACATATAATACATATATAACAACTATTATTATTATTATTTATTCTATAATACTAAATACAATTGATTCTGTAAGTTTACGTAGATCACTTGATAGTAATAAGACATAATGGGATTTATTAGTGTAGTTAATTGAATTATGATTTCAAACAATCTCGCCGCTATTGTAGTACATAAGTTTTAGTATAGAAGACAACAGTAAAAATTATAAAATACAGTCTCTACGGTTTTCTATTCGTATATGGAAATCAGCTAAAGTAAATATTACCTAATTCTAAATGATTAGGAAATTAAGAATATACTGTTTTAAAATATACATATCAATTCTAATAATACATAATAAGCAAATATTAACAACCAATCATTAGGCAGTCAGCAATTATTAACAATAAAAGTAGTGACACTTTAGAGTGACATAACGATTACAGCTACAAGCCACTATTAAATGGCTATTCGCTCTTTCAGCCATTACACGATTCTCAAACACGAACAATGACCCATTTCCGCAATGCGCCGCATCGCAACTCATTACTGAATGAGAAAAAATTTACCGGCAAAAATAGCGCATCGTACACACCCACGGCAATTGGCCAAGTAATTTTATTATTCCTCATTGAGCTGCGCTCGATCGCGCGTCCATTAATTTCTCTCTCTCTCTCTCTCTCTCCCTCTCTCTCTCTCTCTCTCTCTCTCTCTCTCTCTCTCTCGCTCTCGCTTACGCGTGCGCTCGCATGCATGCATCAGCCGCAGAAATCAACGACCGCTCGCGAGGTCTGCCAAGCGCGTGCCGCTACGGACTCATGCATAATATACACGCGTGCACACAAACAGAGATCCAACCAGCGTTCGTCGAAATCTCTCAATCAATCGCGGACATTAACCGGCTTACCTTGTGGATTTTCGGTTCATTGAATAGTCTCCTGCGTTTATACGAGGAAGCAGATGCATCTATCGTCTCGAGACGCTCAAAAGCATGCGTAAGCAATGTTCGTGGCCAGGATCGTTGTTTATTCATTCGCGGATTTTATCCTTCGTCGAGTTCAGTGGCTGCGCCTATTTAAACAGAATGATGCCAATCCTTTCGCCTTTTTTTGTCAAACTATCCGTCTCTCTTCTCTCTCTCTCTCTCTATCTCCATCTCCTCCTCACACACTATGTCTCTTTCTCAATGCACATAGACGCACAGCTCGCACGCGCGCAACGCTTACGTGACGGGCGACGTGTTTCCCTTCCTTTTTTGCAGGCGCACGAGCACTCCTTATCTCTTTCTCTGCGTCTCTCATTCGTTTCCTCTGGCGGGCGCGCGTGCTGCACACGCCGTTTCTCTAATAATGATCGCACGACCGTCGGCCGGAGAATTTCGCGAGTGCGCGCACACGAGCCAAGAAAGTTCATTGAATCGCGCGCTGGGATTTTCCTCGTTGTTGCGCCGCGCCGCATTGAGTGAAAGGGACGCACGTGCAGCGCGATCCCACACGTACCTATCGCAATGAGGAAAAACGCCTGCGTTTGCAAATAGCGTTAATTCGAGCTTTTCACTATTTATTTTGCAGGTCTGATTGCCTCAGAGGGTCTCATCTGGAAGGAAAACCGGAGATTCACAATACAGAGTCTGAAAAACCTTGGTATGGTCAAGAATGCTAGCAGTAAGCGCGATGAGCTTGAAACTAAGATCATTCTATTCGTCGACGAAGCAGTTTCGGTACTGACAAACTAATAATGTTTTGTTCTTAACTAAAATTAAATTTCTCTTTAAAAACATAAAATTTAAAGTTCTGTACTCTTTCTTGTTAATTGAGAAATTGGAAAAACTGACAATACTTAAATGAACGACCAATAATGTAAAACTCTCATACTTTTGCCGCCCAAGCGAAGCTAGCTGTATTCGTTCAAGAATGAGCACTTGTATCGTAATTTACTTTTTGACATTCCGTGCGCAAAGCTAGATTTCGTACAGGGTTGAAAATAAAATCATGCGCTTGAACAAGCTTTGTACACGTCGTGTCAAAAATTACTGTTCGATACACGCTTCGATACACCCCCGCTTTGCTCGGGCGCCAACGTCCGCACAAGGGTAAAACTTTTACGCATTAGTATCGAAAGTTACTATACTATTATTCAATTTATATTGTCTAGTTTGCCTTCTTTAATTCGTAATTTATAGATAACTGATAAATTTTACTTTGCTAGGAGCGTGTGGACAAAATAATGATTCAATAATTTTTTTTAGAAACTTGAAAAACGTACTAATGCTGAATCGGGTCTCGAACCTCATGATACCTTACACCACTGTATTGGAAATTTCATAAACTCCATAGTATTTGGTAAAACCTACGATGAAGATGATGAGCTTTGGAAGTGGCTGCAGCTCATACAAGAAGAGGGTGTAAAACATATCGGAGTCTCCGGCCTCTTAAATTTTCTGCCTCTTCTTAGGTAATAAGGAAATATTCATTTCTCATAATCCTCTCGGAAGAAGCAATCATAATAAATGTACAAATTTTCACATATGTTTTATTTAAATTCATGGATTAAATTACATGTTAAATTTCAATATTTTATATAAAATAGATTTGTTTGTTTGTCAATGTTTCGAATGGTCCAGTTACCGAGAAAAGATGAAAAATTAAGTAGAAAGAAGCCAGCAACAGCTCTTTTTGGACGTTACGGATACTTTTTTGTCCCTTTTCAAGAACTTTATTAAAAAATAATACAATAAAAATCAATATAAATAAAAAGTTTTTTAATTAACTTAACAAATTTACAACTTACACAATTACATAGTGAAACCGCAGTTAAACGGTGTGAAACCGTCTGTCAAGTAATAAGAGACAACGACATCTGCGCTATTCATACATTTCGTTTCGTACCTACTACTATACCTGTATGCTCTCTAACTCATTATTCTCTTAGAATCCATGATATTATGGAAATAAAAAGTATGTATCTTAAGAACTGACAATTAAATGTATAAATAACGCAGATCTCTCTCTAAAAATGAATAAGTGAAAAGTCGGTCACTGGTGCAAATAAGTGAAAAAATCGACTAATTTTTCAGGAAATATTCACTTATTTCGCAGTGAAAACTATAATCCACTGCTTTAATAAGTGTATATTTACCAAAGTATTAAAAGACTTTTTCACTTATTTGTGCCAGTAAGCGATTTTTCACTTATTCATATTTAGAGAGCTCGTTGTCTCTTATTTTTTGACTGGCGGTTTCAAACCGTTTAACTTTATTCAATTTCACTATACAATTTCGTAAATTGTAAATTTGTTTAGTTAATTCAAAAAATTATTTATTAATATTGATATTTATTGTATTATTTTTCAATAAAGATCTTGAAAGGGGATACCAAAAAAGTATCCGAAACATCGAAATAGAAAAGAAAAAGAGCCGTTGCTAATTTCTTTCTAAGTTTTCATCTTTTTTTGGCCCATCCTAAGCTTTGACAAACCAACAAAATCATGGCTGCTATTTGAATCATTTACCCTCATGAAATAGATTTGCTCATCTAAATATACAGAAGATATACTTTAAATATTTATACAATTAAAAGTCATATAGTGGTAGTTATATAAAAATTGTTAAATTTTAAAGGTTTCTTCCACATTACATGAAACCGATGAAGCTTATTCTCGATGGACAAAAAAAAACGCACGATGTTTACCATGACATAATGCACGAATTTACGAATAGTGAACGTGCTCCAAATGAATGCAATAGCATACTAGCATATTATGCTAAACAAATCAAAGACATTCAATCAAACCCCTCAGCGGCCTATCCAGAACTTTATTCGGAAACCCAGATGTATCATGTGCTAGCTGATATGTACGGGGCTGGAGTTGATACAACTTTAACGACACTTCGATGGTTTTTACTTTTTATGGCAGCTAATCCTTCTGAACAGGTAAAAATAAGTCTAGGACACACGAATAAACGCCCTTAATACAAAAAGAATTTTAAATTTTACTCTTTTTTTGGAATTATTTTATTTATAGCACTGCGTGGCATAAATCCGCATTTATGTCACGCCTATCCGTGACATAAGGAGCCCATTATCGCACCGTGCTTATCACCCTCGCTGTCGCTCGGGCGATACTGCCCGGTACAAAAATGGACTGCTAATGGCACGGATAGGCGTGACATGGCGGATTTATGTAGTCAGTGCTATAAAATAATGTAAGATACACGTGTCATAAGCCGTTCTTTTATGGCACGGCGTGTATAAGCGCCCGAGCGTAGCGAGTGCGACTTATGACACTAGTATCGTAATGTACTATTATTTCCTAAATAATTTCTCAGTTTACATTTATATAAAATATTTATAATTTGATCCATCCTTTATCAATTATTGCTATGATGATCACATACAGAATTAAGATACAATTAATTTTTTTCTGTCTATAAAGGCGAAGGTTCATGAAGAAATGGACGCTGTACTCGGATATAAAATACCAACTTTATGTGATAGACCACTGCTTATACGATTCGAAGCTGCGATGATGGAGTCTCAGAGACTCAGAAGCGTCGTACCAACTGGAATTCCTCATGGGACTACTAAGGTTAGCCTTATAATATTTAAAAAAGACAACAGTTTTTGCCTAATTTTAATTGCACTTCATACTCTTAGTTAAAAACTGCCACAACTATTTTTAATTTTAAGGTTCAAAATTAAATTTAAATGTATTTATGAAATGATACAATAAATAAATATAATTTTTTAAATGTAATATCATGTAAATAGATTAAAGATTTTCAGGTTTGATAAATGCCAAAAAATATAGATCAAATGAGAAGTTGTATTGATGTAATATTTCAAAATGTTGATCTTCAATCTTCCTTAGTTTAGAATAATATTTCGTTTCAGATTTTAATTCTACAAATTCTTAAAAAAAAATATCGTGTAATTCGTTTTAGTTTCAAACGATAAATTGCATTTTCTATAATTATGTATAATATGAAAGTAATACTGTAACTTTGAATAACTAAAATAAATAACTAATGAACACCGTATAAATAATATGCACACTATATTTAAATGGTATTTTTTTTAATAGTCTATAATGTATGCATATGACGTATTTTCAATTAATATTAATAAATTCAAAAAGCTTTTGTTTAAAGTCCTTCAAAATTTATAATCATAAGAAGCGGCCCTGAAAGAGTTCTCTGAACTTCCGCGTTTCTTCATTGATTGTTTCTTGTAAACGTGTTTAAAAAATTTATTTTTAATATATAACCCGATATCAACTAATTCAAGTTTTGCACTTTTTACAATTGAAAACTGGTTTTTACAGGCAACGCAAATTGAGGGATATGACATCCCCAAGGGCGCTATGGTTATGCCGCTACTGTGGGGCATTCACTTGAACCCAAAGTACTTTCCCAACCCGCTACATTACATGCCAGATCGGTTCATAGCAGATGATGGCAGTCTTCTAAAACCGGAAGCCTACGTTCCATTTCAACTAGGTAACAAAAATAGCTTAAGTACCACCCGTTAAATGCTTCAAAAAAATGAGAAATTTTTAGGGATTTTCTTACTCTATTTTTAATAGCCTATAACTTTTTTTCAAATCGACATTTTTTAATGAAACATAGCTCAAATTAAAGCTTTTTTTGCCTTCTTTTATGCCTTCTTTTATAAACTCTCCAGTCCATTTATATGACTGAAATACAGAAAGAAACATCATTTCTATCGAAAATTGTTCATTTTAGACATAAAATAGCCTGAATTTCGGAAAAAATACCCATTCACAAAAACCCCGAGACACGTGTCTCATTATTTGTCATAAAGAAGTATCTCCTGCAGTTTTAGCGAAATCCAGGACCCGCACCCCTGATCATCTCCTTGTTAGTATCGTATCAAATTCATTTATATTTATATATTATTTTGCAGTGGCCATTTTAGTTATATATACGTTTTATAAAATCATTTGGTTATATTATATGTCGGTAATAGGTTTATTAGATCTAGGATCTCATAAGAGTCCATTGTGAATTTAAGTTATTGCTACTATACATCTTACACTCACGCACACATGTTTAAAAAATTATATTTTTAAACTTTAGATAAGTAAAGTAACCGCCATATATTGGTTATGTAGCCACTACATTTAGATAACAAGCCCTTTTAATGTCATTTATTACGTTCGCATCAATTTCAGATAAAATTTCAATAAAATAATTCAATATTTGTAGTAATGAATAACTATTAGGATGTTTAGTTCAAACAATTGAGTCAAAAAATGATAATTTTATTTTTTATAATGCTTACACTAGAATATTTACAACAGATGAATTATTAATTAAAGGGGCAAGCCAATATTAAATCCTAAAAAGGTATAGAAGTTAATCAGGTAAAAAGAATATGGTAATAATTTTCTATTTGAAAGGAACTTTTCTATAGGAATTGTAATTGTGTTCATTTTAAACCCAACTACATTCATGTATGTATATTCGTATAAACGCCATAAAGTTCAAAAATAATGTTTGATGTATTTTCAAGATGTGCATGATTATATAAGCACACTTGTCATAGGATTAACTTGAAATTTTGAGGAAATCTTGTAATGATTCTTTATTTATTTTAGAGCCTTTTATCTTATAAGTATACAAACATTTTCATACAGTAGAAAATAATGTGAAAAAATTTCCTTTAATTTTTTTTTAAATTCTCTGCCGCCCCCTCCCCTCTTCTAAGAAGGTATATTACGGAAAGATACACCTGAAATATCCAGTTAATCCCACAATAATTACGCTAAGAATCAGACACGGTGGAAAATCCATTAAACTCGAGTTAAGCTTAGAATGAGTAAAGTAATAAGCAATGCTTAATTACAACACTTATAGATGGAAAACCATCTCCTTCTAAACAGAAAATTATTAACATATTTTTTCTCTGATAAATTTTTATATATTATTTCAGAAATTAATATTGATTTTCTCCCTTAAAACATTAAAATGTACTTTTGTATTATCAGGAAACAGAATGTGTCTTGGTTTGGAGTTGGCGCGGATGGTGCTGTTTCTTTTCGGTGCACGAATTTTGCATCGTTTTCAATTATCTGCTCCACACGACCAGCCACTAGATCTAGAAGGAGAGGCAGGCATCACCTTAGTACCGAAAGCACAGAGGATTTTATTTCAACCTAGGTTATAATTTTACTTATAAATATAACTAATTAACAATTTTTAATATGTAACTATTTTTTATTTGACGCGTCTTTTAAAATAAAAAATTATAAATATAATAAATCATTGTATTGATGTTTTTTTCTTTCATCTTAAGGGGGCCAGCCTGAGTTAAAGGCTGGATTTCTTTTTTTTTATGGAAACGAATAAACAGATTTTTACGTCACCTTGGAAGTACTGTAAAATGTAACGCGTATTTATTTAAAGTGGTATCCTTCACCAGTAGC
>JAPYZO010003423.1:0-22023 GCA_030522905.1 Torymus flavipes
ATAAGTGCTCTCTAAATACTTCGTACAACGCTTTGCACTTAATGGTACAGTTTTAATAATGGCAAGATTTATTGCCGCTGTCATCGGAATTCATTTTAATAAGATAAAAATATTAACTTATTTAAATGTAAAATAAAATATACGTCCAAAATAAATAAAAATCCAACAATATATTTATATTTATCTTTGACTGTTAATTAATTAAAATGCGCGAATAAATGGTTAAAATTGCAGATCAATCTGAACAATTTACATTCATATTTTACAAAAATATAAAAAGCGTAAAATTTTTTAAATACAATTAAGAAACATCAAAATAACTGCGAGAGCAACTCAGATTTTATTAAAAATTGAATTCGTAAATATTTGTTGATGGATTTTATTTTCCAAGAAAAAAGATGCTAAAAATATTTGGAAGTATAAAATTTTCGACGTCTTATTCATTCAGCGAGAAATTTAATTTAATTTTTGATTCTCGTTAAATAAACACAAACCACTAGTTTCTAGTCTACCTCCAAGCACCAACGCTACAATTGTCTTATCAGACTCCTTTTTGCTCGACGACGCCACTCTGCACATTCGCGTCGACAGAAGAAGAAGGAGCTCGAAACGTACCGAAACTTTCGCACGCTCCCGCACACATGTAAAATAGGTCATTAGATAAAAGCGATTTGCGCGCATAAGACGTTCGATGTAGATAACCACAAGGCTATACGCGCGGCACAAAGACACCACGATGGAGTAATGCGAGTTGTTACACCCCCTTGTGCAAGACACTTTACTCGGCGCTCGCAAGGTTGCTAAACGCGATAACAAATCCCGTGCGATAAGTCTCTGTCGTGGCGGGCGGAGAGACGGAGAGTCGGCCGATTAGGCTACAGTCGCATCTTAAGCCGACGAGGCGCGGGTTTAGGGACGTGTGCGAACTTTCGACTTGTTCGCGCGCTTTGCCGCTGCACAGCGGTTGCAAGTACAACCCAGAGTATGGGCACTTTTTATTGAGGCGACGCTGAATGATGGCTGACTTACCGGCGGCAAAGCGTCTGGGTGCAATGAGAGTTTGTTTTTAGGGATTTGAACGATGCGCGTGGTTTTGCTCGCGGCCGGATGCTTAGCTGTTTGAGTTATTCACGTCGAGGGAATAATATATAGGTTGTAAAAAAAATTTCGTATGATAAACGTACTCTGATTTACGATAGTACGTTTTTTTTTATAAAATATAATGACACGGTTTGGCATTAATATATAAATTGAGAAGCGTGCAAGGGAAGTAGGGTAGCTGCCATTAGAGGCTGAATACAAAATTAAGGTGTTTGCCCTGTTTCTATGTACATTTACTTGTTCAAGAGCGAGATCCACATCATTATCAAAGTTTTCCACGAAGTAGACGTTCTTCAGGCGTTTTTCCGCTACTTTCTTTTTGGGGCCAGCGGCGGGGGGTAAGAAAAAACGAGAGAATAGGCGAAAAAGTTCCTCATCGACTTGCGCGAGATTCAAACTTGAAAAGCTCCCGGAAAACGTAGCTCGCGAGAGAGAGTGAGAGAGTGAGAGAGAAGTTTTGGAATCCAGGTTTTATCGCCATGCGCAGGACGGGAACAGCGAGCGCGCGTGAAATAAAATTTCTCGTTTTTTAGTCGCGCCGTATAACATTTAATGCATTGCTCCGAGGGATAATGTATATCTTTTCAGTGACCGCAAAAAAGCGTGCGCGCGAGAGAGAGAGAGAGAGAAAGAGGGAAAGGGGTTTAGCACTCCCTAATGAAGATTATACCTCGTCACGCGAGAGCAGAAATTGAGATTATCTATAATTATCTTGCTAAAATTATATCATGTAAACATGTCTTTAGAAGTAACGAGTATTTTTAAGTTCATAACGGCACACTTTAATCGTAAACTATATGTGGATTAAATTATAATAACTTTGTTTCAAATTTTTACACTTGGCATTAGCCGTATGAGATACTACCCAGCCGAAGGTATATACTAGTAGGCAACATGAATAGAAAAAATAATAGCGCGATAGAATAATAACAGGTTTGAGGTTTCATATAATTACTTTGTGTAAAAAGAAAAGTGTAATAGTGACCTGAAACAATTTCCAGCGTTACGTAGTGTTTGCTAAAAATAATTTCTGTCGCACGCTTAGAACCTGAAATGTAAATATCATCGATTGGTACTATATTTACACATTCCCATTCTGAATTCACGACTAAACCCCGTATATTTATTATCCAATAAAATTCTTTATTACGGCACGCGCTGTGGCTTTACGGCTTAAAAGCGCCACAAATCATCCATCGTCCCCCTCACACACACGCCGGCAATCTCAAAAATCTTAAAAACCACTTTTGTTCGGCCAATAATCATCGCCGCGATCTTCGTCCTTCTTCCCCCGCGCGTGCATTAATAAATTAAACGGCGCGTTTTTCAAAAACGGCAATTATGCAAATACCCTCTCTCCCTCGCGTATACAGCATGAAATACAGCCTCAAATACCCGCCCCAACAAAGAACCTACCCGCCGAATTTGAGCAAGACGCGTATTATATACACATCCTGGCGGCGGATCGATTAAATCTCGACTCGAAAATTAGTGAAATATCTTTACGCTGCACGCAGGAGAGAAAGACTAGGCGTTCCAAGTATTGTACTTTGATAATCCCACACAGCACGCGGGGCTTCGCGTTTAAAGTGTCCTTCTCTCTTTCTCTTCTGCGATTTTACAAGGGGGAAAAATCGAAGCAGCAGCGGCGGCGGCACACGAGCGGCGAAACGAGACGAGGAGTAACGATCGGACGCGAAAAAGAGGAAAGGGGAGCCACCACCGCCGCTGCTACTGCTCACGAGCTCGAGGCACGAAATTCCCCGTACATATACGATGAAACACAGAGAGAGGTACTATAATGATTGCGCGCGCGGCGGCGGTGGCAGTGGTGGCGCATTATACGGGAGGTATACCGGTAGTCGCGGAGTGTATAGAGAGGAGAGGGTGGGGGGTTTGATCCTATTTCACCCACGAGTGAGCTTCCGAGCGGGCGATGAGCTTTTTCTCTTTTCGCGCGCTGCCGCCCGCCCGCCCGCCCGCACACTTGCGCAGAGTTGACCATTTCGAGAGCTCGCGATTGCTTCCCTCCTCTCTTGCTCTTGTTTGCTTTTCCTCCGCTCTTTGTTTCTCCCGTCATACACGCTGCACGGCTGTGTGCTATCCGGCCGTCGATCGAGGCAGCTGATACTATACGCTTTAAGATTTGAAAAAATGATTTCGTTGAGTGTGTCTCGTTGCCGCGGAGAATAGCAGGAGAGAGTTAATTTACGGTTTATGGTGTATTTGTGCGGATGTAAATTGGCGGAGTAAGTTTGTATTTTAGTTCGATGATATTTTTACAGGAGGATTTGAATAAATTTTCGACATTTGTTATACATAATATCGCGGCAAACACGCTTTCGCCCGCGCGACTGCAATTTCACCATGAAATATATTTGAGTGCGCTCCAGAAGAAGCTCTAGAATCGATTTTTAAGAATCCTCGGAGCTTTAACGCTTCGAATATCCTGAATATCAAAAATAACGAGGCAAAAATTTATGAAAATACAAAGACACGCTGTTTGATATTGGAAATCGATGCTGCAGCGACACGCAAAAACTAAATATCTCGTAGAAAATTGCTGGGTGAAAAAAAAATTGAATAAAAAAAATATAATATTTACATTCAACATTGAACTTTCATCCTACGAATAAAACAATTGAATCGTATACGTTTATATATTTACTGAAACACAGTATGTGCATCTTTCGAAACGTAAATACAAAACAATTTCATTTTCCAATAGACCTACTTCCCTCGAAAATTTCCCCGCTGCAACAGTGTATAAATTAATTACTACAACATACATTCTTCTCCTTTGCCCTCAAAAGCACTGTAAACAAGAATTCGCTTAGCAACCAATTACCGCGCATATATACAATTATACAACTCGCAACCGCCACAGAGAGACCATTCATCGCCCCTCTCACTTTATCAATTCCCACATATATACATCCACACATTATACAGACAATCGTAACCGTACCACCCCGGCAATCCGCCACCTCTGGCACTCTTCGCGCTTCTCATCGGAAAACGATTGTCAAGCGTTCAATTAAGCCTCAGTCGGGCCGGTATAGGCGCGTCATTATACGTCCCTGCCGGCACGGGCTCACGGGTAATTACATTAAGATACGATCTGAGAATGTATAAATTGATAATAACGACGCGATAGGGCGGCGGTGGCCATCCGACTGAGTGCTCCCACGGGACTGCGGGGAGGCCGTATCAACCCGCGCAACGCAGCTCCTATACGATGCTTGGAGAGAAGAAAAAAATGCTCGTTACAAACGTGTAATCAAATTCGCCTCTTCCCCGTTATACGCTGATTAAGGTCGTTAATACTGGATGAGAGGGTGCGCTCTCTCCCTTGATGCTTTGATTCATCGCGCCGAGATGTTATGTATACACCCTACGCCGCGGAGAGAAAGTGTATTATCTATTTAGAGGGTCTGAGGTTGGGTGGTGGGGAGAAGAAAGGGTGTATAGTTATTGGGGTATTCATTAGAGCTTGTTAATAAGGCCGGCCGTAATGAATGTAAAACGAGGGTTGATTGGGGCGATAAATGGGATATGGGTGCGACGAAATTTCGCGAGCGAGAAAGTTGGAATGACTGACGTCCTGGGACACTTCTGAATTACTCCGTTATGAGTATGGTTCATAAATTAAGTGGTCGATTAGAAGGAAATCGTGATGGTTTCATTAATTAATGAACCTGAATGAAATGTGGAAAATATGTCACTCTATAAGTAGTTGGCTAGTACGTCACATTTTGTACTTATAAACCTATAATTAATTATTCTTTTAAATATATCTGAGATACTATACATACATGTTACTGTATTATACCACCGAATTATTACCAGACCACAAACCCCGTCTTAATGAAATAATAAAAGAAGAGCCGAAAAAAACACGATTAAGCCGTCTTTCCCCAAAATAGCCCGCGCGATAAGACGACCAATCCCGTGGGGGATGGTCTTCTCGGCCATTGAGCAAATCTCAAGACGGACCGCAACCCACAGCCATCCTTTTCACGCACACTTACACGCACTTTCTTCCTCCCCAAATTATTCTTCCCCAACCCAATAAACCACTAATTTACCCACATTAATAACAAAAACCACCGCATGAGCCGAACGACGTTAAATCGCGACCGAAAATCTCTTAACCCCGCAAAAACAACTCTCCCGCGTAGCAAAGCTCGCCGGGATCCCATTTAGATTCCTAAACAGCCCCATCCGAGTGCGCGCGTACCGTTAACCCAATAACCACGCGCGCGACGTAGCGAACCTCGTTACCGACAATACCCGCATCGAGTCTCTCTCATGCAATCCCCCGGCCACCATCGGAGATTCGATCACGCGCGCAGTTTTGTCCTTGAGCCTTTAAACGAGTGTATCAATCCGGGACTCTCTCCGCGGTGTATAAAACAAAGGCGAGCTCGCACGCGGAATCCAATTATCGGATAACGGTGACAAACGCTCTCGCGCCGCGTGGAGTACAGCAAAGAGGCTATCAAATTTCGGCGCCGGTTATTCATATATACAACTGCAGCGCGTGCACACAAGTCCGTTCTCCCGGGGCATATGTGCGTGCTTTATCGCGCACTAATGGCCGCTCGTGACGATTGTCGATACATTATAACATACGCGCGCACTTTTCTCCTGACGCTTGTGCCTATCCGTTCTTTCGCTTGCGCGCTCTTTTGATACGCGACGTGTGTATACACTACGCGCGATTATATCGACGAGTGGCGCGGAGGCGTTAATTATCGAGCGCGGCTCGATTTATTTTGCCACGCGCGGAGGCCGGGATTATAAGCGCGGTAAATCTGTTAATGATCGCTATCGCGCGCGAGGGAGATTAAGGGTTGAGAGTGGAGTAGTGTAGTCGAGCTTTACGGTGTGGCTTGTCACACACACATATATACAGTGAAAAGAAATGCGAGAGGTGTAGTTCAGTGAACTTGAGTGTATATAAACACGCGTGTGCGAGAGAGAATGGAACGATGAATTAACAGTTTCTTTTTTTGTATTTTTTTTTGTTTTTATCAACGAAACGCGTGTGGTAGGTGAATATATTACACTATTTGTCATTTTGTTGTTGTGTTTTTTGATTAATGATCGACTACCATCAAAGCGGCGTTAGTAATGATGATAGGGGATTCCTCAAGTAAACGTCCCCGACATGCCATAAATATTTACTCTCGCGAGCAGTAGCAGTCGTTCCCAGAGACATTAATAAGCCATTCCGTCATTACTGAGTGCATAATAACATGGCGTGTGCTTATACCGAAATAACACTCGCCCAGCCGAAGATCATAATTTAGCCTCGTTAATAGTTACCGTGTAGTTCATTACGAATTACCGCAACAATTATTCTTGCAGGCCACATCAAATATATATATATATATATATATATATATATATATATATATATATATATCGCGCTCGCGGCTGTCGAATAAATCATTCCGCAGCTATTATTAACTGGATGTCATAACTTATTAGCAGTACAATTATTACTCAATAGGATTCACTAACCGCCGAATCAATAGGTTGTATTAATCACAGAAAGTACAATATATAACATGTAATTAATTTTCTATCAGATATATCACTCTAAATTGTGCTTACCAAAGCAACGGCTTAATTTCCATGCGACGTGTATGGGACGTATCTATATTATAACAAGCTTCAGCGTATACACACGGCTGTCATCAAACGGCAATTACGTAATTTTTCGGGCAATGATCGTTAACACACTCACCTCCCGACCGAGTCAACGCATTACTTCGGACACCGAAGCTAGTAACTACGTTTTTCCCCTACTAAAGGCGTAGAAAAATACACGCTATGAATCGCGCCGAGCTCTTCATATCGGAAAAGCAATTTCGCGTTATATATGAAACTTGTGATTCCGTGATTGATATTTAGACCGGGGAATCCATCACGCTCAAACGCGCGCAACGTGGCATCGGGAAAGAAAGACCATACGCGGGGGAAGGGGGGAGCGAAAAAAAATGTAGCGCGCATAATCGAATCATCGCATCCGAGTGAATTCGTACTGTATGAGCGAGCGATCACGCGCGCAGCGAGCCTGAATTTATAAGTGCCAATAAAGCGGCACTTTAACCTGACGTTCTTCCTCCCTCCGAGCTTTTTTTTCGCTCCTCCGTGTATACACATACGCGTGTGAGCAATTCCACTGAAAATTCAAACTCAGAGGGTTTAACAAAATGAAAAAAAGATAAATTTTGAGGCACACTTTTGTAATATGTTTTTTCTCATCTATTGTATGACCTAAAGAAAAAATGTATTACAACGATGTGCCTCAAAATTTGTTTTTCAATTTTCGGAACCCTCTAAGTGTGGATTTTCTGTAAAATTCCTTATATACGTATGATGTACATAATATCGAAGAGAACTCGCGTGCGCGCAGATTATCATCTTAAGAGAGGAAGAGAGAGAGAGAGAGCGCGTATAGGCACGAAGACCACTTTATTTATCGTTTGGCACAGTTTTGTCTGAAAATCCGCGCCCGCCCGCGCGCGATATATCGGCGCATGCGCGCGCTCGAAAATTACCGCGTGCGTGTATATGTGTTATATGTATATACACGAAAATCCATTCAGAGGCAGTCGGAAATTGCCGTCGCTTTACGCGAGCGAGAGCTAGAGCTCGCCCTACGACCCCTTCCTCCTCGGCTATTGTATATATTTATGCTATATGCGCGCGAGCGCGAAATATTGTAGGGCCGAGATTTTATCGCGATTCAAAATGTACACACACACCCGCCTGCAGCGGCGCGGAGAGAAATTTCATTACAAATTTATGCGCCGACTCGACTATACGTATTCGCCCAGTGGCGCGCCGACGCCGCGTAATCGGCGACCAGAGCTGCTTCATTCTCGTGTCCTGTGTGAATGTATGCGTGTATGGGCGTACTCATTGTAACGGATCGTTTTGGAATTCCCGCGACTTAAATGCCTGTGAGCGGCCGATTATTAAAGGTTCGCATAGAGGCAATTAAGCTCTTGACTATAGGATGAATCTTCACCAATGCTGTGTCCGGACATCAGCTAGTCCGTCGTTTGTCCAGACTTAGAACACGTAACCTGCAACCCTGGTGCAATGGTTTTCTCAAAGCCAAAAGTAAATATTTTAAATCAAAAGAAATGTGTAATTGTTATACCCATCATCTACTTTGTGATAAATTGATGTTGTTTGGTGATTTTGTATTTATATGTTTAATCATATCCATATTATATGTATATTAATTTTACAACACATACACATCCGTTATACACACACGCGCGCGCGTATACACACGACGACACGACGCGATCAGCCATTCAACGCTTGTAAACTCTCGAGGGGGATTTTCGGCAGTCCTTGTGCGTTCGGATTTTTTCTCCTCCCCACTCCCGCGCCGGATTCTTTGTTGATTTATTAAGGCGCGGGATCCTTCCTCAGGAATGCGAATGCGAGGGATATACACTTGCGCAGCACAAATACGGTTTTCCGCCGCCGACGCTGAGAAGCTTCGTTTGTGAATTATTGGCGGGGGAAAATCAAACATTCGTTTTTAAGTGTGCCCCGGGAGTCTATACACGACGCGCGAGACACCCAAGATTTATTTCGTCAGTTCGCCCGACCTAAATATCGTTTGCTCATTTTTCTTTTATCATCTCGCACGGGCGCGAGAGACAAAAGCAGAGAGAGGCGATAAATTTCCTTTTCTTTTTGCTTCTTCCCAAAAATATTAATTTATTGAATCAACAGTACCGCTGCTGCTGCTGCTGCTGCTGCTGCTGCTGCTGCTGCTGCTATTGTGTCATTTATCTCGGTTAGGGCAAAGGGAGAAAAAATAAATACGTATATAATTATTAATTTGCAAAAATGAATAATGCAACGCGAACATAAATAGTCGATAGCGCGATTTCAACGAGAGCGTGCGCACACAAAAGACTCGTGGAAAATATTGCGTATATACTATTCGCGGCTTAGTGTATTAAAATTAATCAAAGTTCACTTATCCCTACGCCTCGCGGCGAGCTTATTATTCATGCAGCCCAGTTTCATAACCCGCGGTCGCCGGGAATCAATAAAAACTTCGATAGCCCGCTACTATATACTCATACCCGCACGCGAAAATAAACAAACATTGTACCTAGGTCGGGAAATTACCGGCGTATACCGTGTCGCAGTATAATACATAATATACACTCGCCCTTCCCCTTCCACACATATAGGTCGAGCTATTTTTTCCTCACCGCAAAAATCCAGCACCTCGCGTCCACCGAAAAAAAATCAATGCCTGATTCGCTTATCAAACCTCACTCGCTCTCCCTTCCTCCCCGGCTTTTCGCAAAAGCTAGAAAGAGGGAGAGAGAGAGAGAAAAAAGGGCAGGGATCGCGGACGCTGGGCGCCAGTGAGACTAATGAAGGCGTGGGTGCGCGCGCGTCGTTTATTACGTGTAATTGGATTAATTAAAGCGGAGCTGCCCCGCTGAAAAGAAGCGAGCGCTCGCGTAGGCCGCCGTCGTCACCGCCGGTGTGGCTTTGGTTTCGCCGCGCGCAGGCGCGATTATCGCGGGAGAGGAGAGCCCGAGGTAAACGACACACTTTTCTCCTCGGCTATGACCCAGTGACTCCGTCGTCGGCCTATGTGTGTATGTATAGGTACTGTACGTGTCGTTCCCACGCTCATTGTCTAGCCAGAGCTCTATGTATATACATACGTGCACGTGAGCGCACTCTGTTCGATGTTTTGTGCATGTGTGCTGAGGAGTATAGCGGTGAATGGCTGCGAAAGGAATGCGCGCGGTATGTGCCTTTTTTGCATCGGGTATAGTCTTCGGGATTTTTAGAGTGGCGGTGGGAATGATGACGTAGGTAATAAGTAGACAAGAGAATGTTGGATTTGGTTTGTGTTCATTTAGTTATTACATTATTTTTAGTTGTATCAAATGACTAATTTTTCAATAATTCAAGAACATTAATAATAGGATTTTATTTTGATCTCATTAACGATTTTAAAAATCGATCTATTTGGCTTTTATATAGTTCCTAAAATAATTTCAATTAAATAATTGGGTTGAATCAGAAACCAATATTTGTTTAATCTCTAGTTTGCAATTCTTTCACTGATTTAAATAAATCGCACCATTACGTCTTGAAGTATCTTTCCAATCTATACTTATCCACTTGTTATAAGAAAATCAAATCATGCTCCCGATTGCACCCAAGCAAGAAAAACAAGGTAAATTCTTAGACTTTATAATATCCGATATCCTTCATATTTACATTACGAGCTTTATAAGTATACGCTGCGAGGCAAATAAAATCAACGACAAGCCCCGAGACACGCTCGTGGATGATTTGGCGCCAAATCACTTATATACACGTAGAGTGGTGGTGGGGAGGCGAATAAAACATGCCCCGGGAAACATAAATCAATTGCGAAACGTCATCTCTCCATCGACTTTTTCATCGTCATTCATCTTGCTCTCTCATTCGCCTCCCTTTCTCCCCGAGGAAGAAGAATAAACGCCCACGGAGTTGGAATGGGGCTGAGCGCGTACGAAAGGGTAAAAATCTCTCCCTCTCACCGGGACGAAAGAAATCTTGATGAAGAGGAGAGCGAGAGAGCGAGAAAGAAAGAGCCATTTCCTCTCGCGGGGAGCTTTTTCACGGCTCGGCAACGACGACGACGACGCGGGCTCGTTCGTGCGATAGTAACGAGCCACGGTCTTTACATCTCATAAATTTCATAATGGCGCCGTCTGTGCACGCGCGTGTGTACCCAGGCGCCGATTTACAAAGAGGAGGCTCTCTCTCTCTCTCTCTCTCTCTCCAACGATCTCTCCGTCTCGCTCTCTTTCCGGGTGTATACGTGATTCTCCATTATTTTTCGTTTATTTTTGAGCCGCTGGGGAACGGAGGCTGTATTGAAAAAGAGCCTCTGGTCCAATTACGAATGCTTTCTGAAAAATCGATTATTACCCGGGCTGATGGTTGGTGAATGGGAGATTTGATTTAATGGTGTAATTTTTCCGAGAAAAAAATTCATTGTGCGTTACGAATATTTTTCAGTCCTTATGATGGCTATTTGTTAAAGCCGCGTGTAAAATTTATACGGGAAATGATGGGGAAAAAATGAGCTACAATTTTCATTCTATAACAAAAAATAGATTTCTCATCCGATAGTCGGAAATACATCTTCAATACTGACACACGCGCGTCCATCAGTAGCCGATATCCAGGTTGAGTCGGACACTCCCTTTCCCTTACGACAACAACAAAAAACACCATCATCCCTCAAAACCTAAAATTCTCTTGACCCCAATAAATTATTCCCCCCGCCCTTTACACTCACACTCCCTGTAATAACCCGAGCGCAGCATTCCGCGAAAGTTCCGAGCGAGCAAATATTTCAGCACTCCCCCTATAAATGTGATTAGATCAAAGTTTCATGGGACTTTGTTCCAATTGCATTTATAGAAGCATTCAAATATTTGCTTTGAACTCGCCGCACAAAGCTGCCCTATATCATCAGAATGGAAAGCCAGTCTGGCCGCGCGCGCGCGCGCGAATAGCATTAGTTTTCCCATAATCGGGATTCTCTCTTATAACCCCTACAAAGAACCATCGAACTCTCTATCATGCACGCTATACGTGTAGATTCTCTAGCCCTCTTTTTTCTGGCACGATCGTCCGGTTAGGTATAGCAGGCACGAGGATTATAACGAGAGAGAGAGAGAGAGAGAGAGAGAGAGAGAGAGACAGAGAGCGGTCTCTGTCCCGGGGACGCGCGTGACGTCGCGGTGGCGAGGCAGCTTCGAGAAATCTCGCGGCTTAGCGGTAAGTCCCGTATTAAGAGCGGGCGCGCGCGCACACGGATGAAAAATTTCCCTAACCCTCCTCCGCCTTTTTCTCTATCTTTCTCCCTCTCTTTCGTTTTCTTCTCCCCGCTTTCTCTCATCTCTCATCTTCGGGTCGCATCGCGCCGGTAATTGAATTCGATCGGCGAGGCCGCATCGACTCTCCTCCCTGCAGCTTCCGGGATCAATCGTATTTCCTCTCGTTTCGAGGAACCTCTCTGTTTCTCGCGCGGGTACTCGCTTTCTCTCGTGTAATTTCAGGAGACCGAGCTGATTCTCTTCTGAGGTATCGGCGCACACGAGAGTGTACAAGGCTGGAAGAGGGAGTGTAATATGTACGTGTGTGGAATTGGGTATAAATAGCAGTGGGAATTAATTTGTTTGGCCGAGTCAATCGCGCCCTGTCGAATCTAATTCTTTCGTAAGACACCGTGGATTGCCGAGTATATGAGCTTTTCTTCGAGAAACTCCTCTAATATAGAGGACACGGTGACGGGAATCGGCTAATCTCAGGAGATTCAGATTCGGGAGATTTCGGACGACACAAAAACCTTTGATTGATGACATTTAATTAAAAGTAACTGACGGACAGTCCGGTAAAATGAAAAATACGCAATTTCTCGTTTATTAAACATTCGAAATTCCTAGTAATAACCGAACGTCCGCACACTCCCACCCCCGTACGTTACACCCCTATACCACTTACACCCTCGCCAAATCGAACCACGACCACCGCCACGCGCTCATTAATTGTTTTTATTAGTCGCTCGCTCGCTCCAGAATTTACGCAGCTTATTTATTCGCGCTTTAATTACCTTTTCCCCTCCGCTGCTATACACCACCACACCACGCCGGCAGCGCGACTCCGCTCACACGGGCCGCAAACTTCAGGAAGCGCGCCGCGGCCGAGATTAATGGGCCGCGGGGCCGGAAAACTCGCCCATAGCTGGTGGTGTATATGTGTATGTATACGAAAAAAAGATGCGCGCGATCGTTAGTCACCAGGCAGCCGCAGTCTTGCGCGATTCTCATAACGAGATGCCGCGAAAATTGGGATATCCTCCACGCTTGTTGTTGTTGTTATTGTTGTTGGAGGGAGGAGGGAGCCGTGAGTTTTTGCGCGAGCGCGGTTGCTTTATGACGGAGGAGGCAGTGGAGCGAGTTCTCCTCCCTCCTGCGCGCCACCGTTTTTTTTCTGCCGCTGATCAGATAAACTTGGGTAAACGCAACGCTGGCACATGCATTAACGCCGAGAATTAATGTTTAGGGGAGAGGACGGCCCGGTGGCTTTTTCCGGTCTTGCGTTATACGGGGGGCTTGATTATGAAAAAATATGTTTTTAAGGGATTGTTAATACAGTCACGTTTTTCTCAATGTAAACGACGGTGTTTGTTCGTTGC
Source organism: Torymus flavipes (assembly GCA_030522905.1). Classification (NCBI taxonomy): domain Eukaryota; kingdom Metazoa; phylum Arthropoda; class Insecta; order Hymenoptera; family Torymidae; genus Torymus; species Torymus flavipes. The sequence goes on from JAPYZO010003423.1 coordinate 13,373, forward strand.
GACGGCCGGCGGTACATTCTTTCTTTTTCTTTTTTGTTGTTGATGGCGCGAGGGGCTTAACGAAATAGCCCGCTTTTAATTTGTCAGAAATGAATTTCAAATCTAATTTATTATTCGCGAGACGTGCTAATTAAGTTGCGGAAGTTGAACTCGACCAACAAAGCTAATAAACAAAACTTCATTTGTTTCGTCAGAATGAATTGTTTTTCTCTCTGTCTCTCGCTCCCTACTGGGACGAAACACACGCTATATTAAGTGTCGCTTTTGAAGAGAATTATTCTTCTCCTCAAAAGAGATATATCTTTAGAAGTTATATAAATACACAATGACATAACGGACGAAAACTGCTGTGCGGAATTAACTTAATGTCGAATTCTCCTGAATTTTATCACTTATTCCGTTTGCACTATTGATAATCCCATTACTTCGGGCTCAATATAGTAATTCCATTAGAATCGCGATGAAATTTTCACTTTTAACGTACTTACAACTCGCTGAAATATCCCGTTAACTAACTCGTTTATCGAAAAACTACCTTCACTGGAAAATATTTAAAAAAATCTACATCACACCCGACATCCATCAATCTCCATTACCAGCCACAATCGCGACTTTAGCATAAATATAATTACGTAATCCTCCCGAGAAAGATTCGCAACGATAAAAAGATCCATCCGAAAATAAACCCGACAACGCCGCGCTTTCCTCTCCTTAATCTCGCGAAATCCATACTTGAGGAACCTCGGAAAGCTCCTCGCGCCGAGGGGTGAAACAAGAGCAAAAGGCGCAATATTTTTCAGCGAATCGCCTCGGCAACGGGACCGCGCCTCTCTCCCTCTCGAATAAAATCTCATTTGAAGCGAGCTAGCCGGAGGCTTCAAGAAACGCCGGCAAGAGACCCTCCGTACCCGAGTAATTACTCAAATCCCGGGCTTTGGATATTATAAAGAGAGAGAGAGAGAGAAAGAGCGTGAGACCGTCTCCTACACACACACACACACACACACACACACACCTACACGCTAGCGTTGAACGCTAGCACCTGCAGCACTGCCACTCTAAATTGAGAGAGACACCACACACACACACACACACACACACACACACACACACACACACACACACACACACACATTGGGAGGAATAAGTTCATACGCGTATACCCCGGCTCGACGTACGTATAATTGCGCGCGTATAACGTCTCCTTCTTGCAGAGAGTATAACACCCGACTATGCGCCCTGCACTCTCGGACAGCCAGCTCGCGAGAAATCCAAGGCGCGGGCTGGCGAGAGCACTGATACAATCGTTTCGCCGACGTCGACGTACGTAGTAGTAGTAGTAGTAGTAGTAGTAGCCCCTCAGGAGGGGGAGAGAAGGAGGCGAGGCGCACGGCATTCATCTGGGCAGATAGCATCGCTTGTTAAGCCCGCCCTCTCTCTCACTCTCACCTGCGAGAGAGTATAGCCAACCTCCCCCCAACATCCTACTGACACGAGATAGCGCGCTCGATCCCCCCTAGCTCATCCACTTCCTCATTCCCTCCCCTACTTCGTTTCTGGATCTTCAGAGTGCCGCCGCTGCTGCTGGTAGAGGGAGAGAGAGAGTTCGCTCCCTTATCTTTTTCGCCCGTGCCCTAGAAGGAGGAGGACAGCGCGACGAGGTGTACGTATGGGCTATTACACTCGCGGTCAAAAGTGTAGACAGAGAGTAGGGAGGGAGGGAGGGAGAGAGAGGATTTATGCGGTTATGCGCGAGTGGGCTGGTATTAGGAGAGAGGGTATCATTGGACGCGAAGTGTGTGTGTGTGTGGTTGATATGAGTTCTTAAGAGCCGCTCGCAGGAAGCTGCTGGTTTTACTTTTTAGGACGGTTAATTTAGAGCTTCTACTCTATGGCGATCGATCGACGCTCGTCGTCCCAGTTACCGGTTTGGAAATTTTCGTACGATTTTTTTTTAGTACTTACGCGAGCAGGAAGTCAAATATAAATGTGCCGAGTTCTTTACCTGGAACAGAAAGAGGATGATATATTTATAGGATGGATGTAAAAATCATATGCGCAGATATATAAAACGTGGGATTCATAAATAATGATATTTCTGATGTGATCATAAGATTTTGTCAAAGTAATCAATTACTGATTCATAAAACCAACGTTATATTCGATTGCAGATTTCGTATTCGATGTAGCCTACAAATGGATCTCCATTAACGTACACGTGGAATGATCCTTTCCATTTTAAAACGAGATTCAAAAAGTGCGACTCTTTCAAGCTTCGCCATTTCAGGTGCTTCAAATATCGGAAGCGTGTAAAATGCATGAGATTAAATTACATGTAATAATACATTTCAAACATATCGAGGTGAAAGAAAATTTAATTTGCAGACTAAAATGTGATTACAAAGTTTTAATACAATCACTATTTAACTCTATTCTCGTAATTGTTGTAAAAAATCCTCTTACTTGTCTATAATAAAGTACTTGATCGAATTAATATCCGATACCATTACAGAAAATGATTAAAATTTCAAAATAACACCTATACAATAATTATACCCTCGTTCCCTTAAACGCCACCATAATCACACCTACCGTGCAATATCTCACACCTCCCTCACCCTCGCTAATCCCTAAAACTTTTTCCCCAACTGTACTACTCTCTCCCTCTCTCTATCTCGTACTCACACCCCGCACGTGAAGACAGCCAGTGGATGGCTGCTGCCACGATCAGAGCTACCGCTACTACAGCACTCCGGGGCCAGAAATAATAGGCCTTATCGCGCTTGCCGACTGAGCCTGCCCCGTGTGTCTCGGTTAAGATGTATTTTGCACGGGGGGTTGGTCGGTGTCGGGGAAAGCCGTGAGCGATGCGCGCATAATTAGCATGGTAATGCCTTGATTTAGAATTTTAACGCTCGCTCGCTCGTGCAAGAGGGCTGATTTGCCGACTAATTAGCGTATTATAATTTTTCGCATTAACGGTAATTATACCGGCAGAGTGGCCCGGGCCGCGCTTGGAATTTTCATATTTCATTCGACAATAATTAATAGTTGGCGGGGGAGGTGTGGACCGTAATTGGCTTGGTGAAGGGGAGCGAAATCAAAAGGTCAAATTTACATTGAAATTTAATCGCGCTGTTTGATATCTGTAATTCGAATTTTAATATTAATGCCGTTCAGGTCGACGATGGTGTTTGATGTGTACTTTTAATAATGGAACGAGGATATTTTGGTTTTTCTTGTTTTTCTTCCATTTCGTTCTTAATTAAAGGCAGTCAAACGCATGCGCAGGCGGAATTGGATTACCGAGTGTTGATATACTTTTCAAATGCAGCTCATAATGTTGAGGTTTGTCACAGAAAGCGTAATATGTATGTATAATATGGCGTTGGGGATGAATTGAAATTATTTTAGTATGGAGACGAGAAACTGCGAACGTTTATAACTTTTATTGTACATGTATTAAAATGATTTTTTCATTTTGACTATGATTTAACATTAAATGTTTTAATTTTTTTTCTAGATGAAATATTTTATATTATTTATTTAGAATATAAGTGTGGATATACCTTTTAATTAATAAATTTATCATGAATTCTCATTCGCCAAAAAAAAACAATGAAAGTTTTCCATCAAAACATAATTAATACAAGAACGATTATTTCATTACATTGAAACCGAGAAATCCTAAAATTACAACGAATCGCGATATGTTAAAAGTAATTTAATATCGCCACTATCAATATTTTTTCACATCGTTTAATTATAATCCATTATGCGCACGGCTTTTAACAAACCTACTACTTTTCCTACCCCCTTCCACGCCAAAATACACTGTTTACTCGCTCTTCCATCAATTATTCATCTGCGCCTGCCGCATCGCGACCAACACCAACGCCACCGACGACGGGGAACAAAACCTTATCACCCAGCCTTCATCGGCAATCACAAAAGCAACAACCGCTCACCTTTCATTTTTCTTTTTTATCAAAGCCCTCGACCTAAACGCATTCGAATCACGGTAATTGCTACACGTCCGCTCGCACCGTCCCTAAGGAAAAACCACTACCACCAGCAGCGGCACGTGAAAAACCCTCGCGCACAAACCGATCAATCTGCCCCCACGGCGCGCGACGGCCTTTTCTTCGAAACGTAAAAAGCTTTCTTCTCCCGCTTTTTTTTTCACGCACACCACACGCGATAAAGAAAGCTCGCGCTCGCTCGCGCGTAATTACCGCGTTCGCTGCACGTAAACGGCGCGCGACGACAGGCGCAGGGAGGGGGGTCAGCGCTTTTTCAGAGCGCGAGGGGGAGACGGGTGTGTATATAAGGGCAGGGACACGCTCGATAATTGCACTAGTTATTGTCGGTCTACGTGTATATATATATACATACACACACCAGGTAGAGAGGAGAGGAACGCTTTTCTCGGGGTCCCTTCTCGGCTTCTTGCTCGTTTTGTTGCTTGTGCCAGCGCACGCGCGCAGCACTGCTAGCTGGCTCGTTTCCTCGGGGTTCGCCTCGGGCGGGCCGCCTAGAAGCGCACGCGCGCGCACACTATAAGTGCAAATTGGCCGCCTTGGCAATTACCGAAGCGCTCGAGAGAGGGAACGCGCTACAGGGGGTGGAGAAACGTGCGGGAAGCAAAGGCTTGTGTACTGTAGAGAGGGCGCGAGCTCGGGTGATGAGAGAAATAAGGAGGAGGGGGAGGGGGAGTAGATTGGAGGACGGATTGTAAATCTTCTTTGTCGACGGGGCCAAGGGGGTAAGTAATGATGGAAATTGTTTGCAGTGTAGTGTAGCTGAGGAGGGAGGGTCGATGACGCGGAAAGGGCTCTAAGTATCGTAGTCATTTGAGAAATTAGACGGTAGCGGAGAGAAGGAGTTTGAAAGTTGAGCGAGAAGAATGGTATGTATAAAGAAATTAAGGGGGATGAGCGGGTATTGAGAAAAGAGATGGCTGAAGTTATTAGAGTTTAATAATTCGTGCATAATTTTTACGACACGGAGAGAGAGAGAGAGAGTAGTTTTGACTTTTCAAAATTAGTTTAATCCTTTTTTACGCGCTCGACGCGAACTGCGCTTTTTAAGCGTCCAGTGCTTTTTTCGCGAAAAATAAGCTACTGAAAAAGTACTGCACGACTAAAATAAAGTACACCTAAGCCGATTACTCTTTTTTCCTCTTCCTCGTACTACTTTCCACCAAACAACAACGGGTAATTCGTTATTCATCGCGAATAATTGCCCGGCGTCTTCGCGCTCGAAAATTCAAAAAAAGCCGCTTTACAAACAAAACGCTTAAAAAGGCAGAGGGGGGAGGGGGGGGGGGAGGATTTACAGCGGCGCCTGATGAGCGCGCGCATATATATGCATCCCCGTAACGCCAGCAGTGGCGGCGCTCTATCGTTTTTATCACCGGCGGGAATAATGCAAAAAGCCGAAGTGCGGCTACACTTTCTCCCTCCCTTCCCGCCGCAAGTAGAATCAGCCACGGTGCGCTCGGCCACCTGCTCGGGTATGCTTTTTAAGCGTCCCCCGCCTCTCTATCATCTCCCTCTCTCTCTCTCTCTGCAGATTATACCACAGCGGAGGAAAAATGAGCAGTCGGAGAGGCGGAATTCGCGCGCGGCAATTAACGAATTATGCGCGAGGAGAAGGAGAAGGGGAGAATGCCGGGGTATAGAAATCGATGCTTCTCGGCTTTTCCTTCTCCTCCTCTCTTTTTCTTCCTTCAATTTGCGGCTACGCTGGCCTCCGCAGGAGAGCGGGAAAGGAAGTCGGGAGAAACAAGATAATGCGGATCGACGTGTATCGACGTACACCGCGAAGAACTCGGAGATTTATGAAAGTGCGCCGCCGTGCTGAAGAGAAAAGGAAAGAGGAGTATATATAACTAGGTAAGAGAGAGAGAGAGAGGTCGTTATTCGCGCAGTTATTAAGAATAATGACTGGCGACCGGACGAGTGCAAGGTATACATATATATATACCGCTGACTCTCTTGACCCATCGCCTCTTTCCCGCTATATGTGTATACTATACATAAAGATAGATCTGTGTGTGTGTACATGTGTGAGTGTCTGCGATATATATAGATACGAAACAACTTGGCGGGCAACTTTTTGCGGGGGTGGAACTTAGTTCGCGTTTTAAAAGTCAAACACCGCCCTCCGCTCTGCTGTCCCCGCTGCTGCTGCTCTCGGTTTCAAGTGGCGCGCGCAAGCAGAGTTGGCAAAGCCAGAGTCGCAGCCAATTACTTTTTCCTGCCGCTCCTTTTTTCCCTTTTTTCCTCCTTTTTTTGTACACCGCCACGCGCACTGCATTTCTGGACGGTTATAAGAGCGAGAGGAAGTCTGTGTGCACTCCGCGAGCGATAGTTTTATGCTTTCTTTGCGCGACCGAGCGAGCGTGTGCCCCGAAGAGTTGGGAGAAGTTTTTTGGCTTTGAAAAATTCAGAGAGCGGACGAGGCTGCTGCTGCTGCGCCTGCGCGGTCTCGGTTGACGAAATGAATTATCGGAACACCGAGTGCGCGAATGAATAATAATCGCGCACGACGTTTGATGAAGGGGGATTAATATTTATTCGAGTCGATGAATCATCCGGCTAGAGTTCAATAAATCTATCAACGATGGTGTGTGTGTGTGTGTGTGTATGCGTTCTATACTCTTTCTCGCGTTAAATCGGATATATTCCGATAAACATCGTGTGTTTTATGAGCAAAGTTAAATCTATTTAATTTATTGGAAAATACTTTCTACCGGCGCAGGAGTATGTGCACACGACTGCCTGACCTATACAAATAAATTATCCACTCTCGACCGCGTGCTGCTGCTGCCGCTGTGCTGCCCCGCGTGCAGAATGGAGCGCGCAAAACGCCGATAATAATCGCATTTTAAAAGAGAGAATACATACAGACACATGTGAAAACAGATTAAAAGTAGACCTTTGTCGAAGGAATAAAACAAGTTCACTGCCAATGGTCCACTCTCCCCCTTTATGCTCGCCCCGTGCGCACGTGCAAAAACGCGAGCAATTTCCCGCGCGCGACCAAAATCCATTAACCGATTTTCATTCGCATACGTGCACATATATAGACACACGCATGAGGCAGTGAGAGAGAGGGACAAACTTACAAAACATCGCGTCGCCCTTAAATCAATATATCGTCATTTTTCCAATTCAAAACCCGTCGCCTGCGAGAATTCCGAGCGAAAATTATTTCCTCTCCCGCTCTGTTCTGACCCCCGATATCATCCCCCCTCTCCTTCTTTCTATACCTATAAAGATTCATTTCCCGAAATGAAAACACACACACATATACTAGCAGAAAACCGTCGTCGTCGTCGTCCCCTTTTTCTCGCGCGATAAAGGGGGAAAGAAGGTGTGTACACGCGGAAATAACTCGGAATTGGCGATCTCCCGCGATATCCCGTTCTATCGGGCATTAAGGAACGGCAGCGGTGGAAGCTCCAAGAGAGAGAGAGAGATAAGGTCGGCGTGCGCAGGCACGAGGCGTCGGAGTACGTAATAAGCTCTCGTAGTAGACAAAGGGGTGAGAGAAAAAAAGTCGGTAGAGGTGTATTTTTTTTTTATCTCCGGTGCGTGCACGTTATTTATCGGGGCTTTCTAATTAACTCGTTTGCGCTGCTTTGGGATTAAGGAGAGGAATTTTTTCAGTTTTAGCTAGTTGCGTTGGCGAAATTTAGATGGGTTTTTTTAGGAGAGATGGGGGAGGGTAAATTAGGGGTTTGGAATTGTAAAAAAAGTTTTTGTCGAGCACGCGCGCGGTGGTTTTGTATACGCGGCAAGTATGTAGTTTGAAGTTTTGGAATAACCGTCGCCCGCGAGCGCCAAAGTTTTCGCTGTTGGGCGAAACTTCCGAGCTTTAAAATCTGTTGTCTTCGGTGCTTTTTAGCGCTAAATAATTGTAAGACTTTTTACGCGCGCGACGTAAAGTGAAACTGCTTTTTCATGAATAACATAACAACGGTTAATTGTAACCGTTATTTTTAATCAAAACTTTTATTAGCCTCCAGCGCTATCTCTCTCTTGTTTTCAACCGTTTTAATTTTTTTGCGGTGGTGGCGGGTAGCATAAGCTCCGAATAAACGCGGGGCGGCGAATAAACAAACGAAATAATCGATAGGGGGATTATTTACGCCGAAGCGCATTTCAATCTACATTTTAAACTGACCCACCGCCCGCGCGCTCGAGCACTAATCGAAAACGTTAAAAACAGCTAAAATCGTTCAGCTCGACTCGGTTTTTTTTTCTACCCACCCGCGAGCCAGTAGTAGTACACAGCTCGAGAGCAAATAAATATTGTAAATGCCCGTTGGCCTACTTCCGGCCGATGTAATCCACGTTACACAGTCCGTTACGAGCCAACTATATTTAAGTTCGCGCGCGTGTAGTTTGTGCGCCAGTATAAGCGCGCGTTTCGAAAAACCACACCGGAAACTACATAAATCCCCGGCGCTGGGCGAGCCGATCCTTCCGCGAAATTCAATTTATACCGTGCGCTTATTTGATTATCCACGGTAAACAAATCCTTCCTTCCGGCCCGTATATATCCCCATGAACAAGAGAGAGGGACAAAGAAAGAAGAATATAGGACGAACGAAGAGAGTAAACACAGTGGAGAGAGAGAGA